>JAUMHN010406383.1:0-15062 GCA_032360265.1 Heliamphora ciliata
AAAATGATGATTAATCAAATATTGAACCGAAGATGATTGATGTGGATGTGATTAAGTTGGGCTTGATTAGCTCCGCAGTGAAAGACCGAAAATTTGCGCAAGTTAGGTGCCCTAGCCATCAGGTTAGTCCCTGATAAAGTGCTATGGGTTGCCTACCCGTCGGCGTTCCTCAAGGAAATCAAAAAATGTGGTTGTCGTGGTGAGTTATAGAGCTATCTATTACCCAATGGTTTCGCGTAGCCTATTAGGAAAATAGGAAAGGGTTTTTATAAGCTGCACACGACGTCAATTCAGTTATGGATTGATGAAATGAAATCTAACTGTGGGTAATGAACTAATGAATTGAAAAGAAAGTTAATGATTTTATAATAGATAACGTGCATTGGTATTCGATAACTTATTCAAGAGAAAATGAGAATGAAAGTGAGAACTAAAAAAAGATAAAGAGAAATGATAATTTATGTCAAGAGAAGAAAAGAATGGAAACAAAAGAATTCTAACAATTGAATTAGAATGAAATGAGCCTAATAAGAATGAGGAGATAGAAAGAGAAATGAACTATTTTTATAAAAAAATGCAAGTTTAAATGTTAGATAACGAACCAAAGAGAATGGAATTGAAAATGGGAACAAAGATAATTTGACAGAATGTGAGGCGAATGAAATAGAATGGAAGAAATAAGAAAAATGAATCCATATTTAAGGTGGGTGAGCGCAGAACTTCAGTCAATGGTGGATCTAATGAAAATGTGATCTAATGAAAATGGATTATAAACATGATTTGATTACGATTACATTTTAGCATGTCATTCACATCTCACAAATCATGCATTGAACTGTTATTAGTCCTTATCCTACGAGTTTCGGCTCACGTTTGTTGAATTAAACATTTTACAGGTTTAAAGAAGAAGGAAGAGACACCACATGAAGTCTGGTTACGAATTAAAGTAAATGAAATATGAAAGTTTTTTGTTTGTAGTTTGGAATTTTAAAGTGATGCATCTAGTATTATGGAATTTGTAATGTTATTGGTAATTCACGGATGACTGTAATTATTATGAGAAATGAATTAAGTCTTAAATGTATAATGCATGTATGTTTCTAAATGTTGGTGAACTTCCATTTAGTAAATAGTTTTGATTGTATTTTGGGACTTGAGATTCAGGCGGTGCCTGAGTATAAATGATTACTTGAGTTTGATAAGTGTTCAAAAAAAATTGGGATAGTCCGAAAAACATAGGGAATTCTACCGAAATTGTTAAGAATTTTACTTGGAATATTTTTTTTAAAGTTTTGGAAAAGAACTTCTTTTAAAACAACTTAAATCAAAGTGTTCTTCTTTAAAGAAGGCTTTAACCATAAATTAGGTTTTATACAAATGAGTCTCTTCGGTGATTCTGTGAAGTCGGGTTATCAAGTGGGGTTCACATACCTCGGGTTTGAGGTCGTGACATCTCCTCACCAAGGGCTTCATGTTCATCTGAACCAAGTCTTGTTTTGGCGACTTTAATTTCTCGTCGGTTGTTAAAGTTTTGAGTTTCTAACTCATTACGATAGGATTTTAGACTCTCGTGGATCAAAAGCATGTTGTATGTGATCATATGTATTTTTACCGCTTTAAAATGCTTTGGATGATGGGTTTTTGTGTTTGAACTTTGTTTGATTGGATTAAAAGCATGTTTATGCTATCCTAAGGTTTACTACAAAGTTAGTGGATGTGTGTGTACTTGATTTTCAATAGAGGAGTTTTGAAAACCAGAGAACATTATGAATGTGTTGCGAAAACAGAGTTTTTGGATGTTGGAAGCTAACTCTTAGGGTTGAGCCTTGGTTTAAACAATGTGGTCGAGATGGTGGAAATATTTTGAAAATGTTAGTTGATCTTTCCATGAGTATATAGATAATTTTGCTGTGTATTTCAAACGTTTTGTAGATATATAGCTGTGTACATACAAACGTTTCAATGAATCGAGCATGTGCCTTTTTAATGATTCAGTAGATGTACCGTAATAATGTATGGATACGTGGGCCTCAATTGCTCCTCGATGAAAATCTAGATTCTTGCGTAAGATAGGTGCTTCGCTCTTTCAGGTTAATCCTTGTAAATAAAGTGTTTTTCTCATTGGGAGGCATTTGTTGTTGTAGCAATGCATAGATCTTGTCATTACCTAGCGAGTCATTAGATGCCCCAGACCTAAAATAATGGGTGAGAGTATATAATTGTTAGAAAGGCATTTTGCTGACGTCCGTTCTAACTAGAAATCCAAATGAGTTAGCCAGGTTGACGTGTCATTCTGATTAGTTCCCCTCGTTATGTGTTGCATAAGGTGCGTTGGTGCGAAAATCCGTGTTATGTGATGTATTATTGAAAAGCGATGTTATTTGAGAGAGATGAGTTGTTATAAGCCTTGTTTTAATATCTCTCCTTATTCCTTCTTATTCGTAGAGTGATGTTGCCGAGGCATGGTAGGGGCCGAGACCAGGGCCAAGGTCGTGTGTGTGCCCAGGTTCTGGAAGAAGGGTATGTTCATGCCTCGTAGGAACAAGTGGGTGGTGTTGAGGTTATTCAAGAGATGCTTCCGATGATGAGATCGATGGCCGAGGCGACTAGGGCTGGGGTGAGGGCTCCTGAGCCAAGGACCCCTGTAGCAATGAGGGGATTTTGGTGGTTGGATCCTCCAACCTTCTTAGACACCCTAGAGATCGGGGAGGATGAGCTACGTGTCAGGTTGGAGGTGTACTAGCTCCGGAAAGATGCGCGGGAGTGGTGGAAGTTTGCTAAGACCATCATGGATGGCACGTGGATCGCTTTTACTAGGATCTTTCTGGAAAAGTATTTATTGGGTTCTTCACGGGATGTGTATCGAGAGGAGTTTCTTTCTCTTGTTCAGGGGAATTTTAACGTGGTCCAATACAAGGCCAAGTTCGCGAACTTGTCGCGGTTTGCACCCGAGATGGTGTCAACGGAAGAGTTACATACCAAGAGGTTCGAAAGGGGTCTTCGACCTTCGATTAAAGACAGAATTACAGTGTTGGGTTTTTCAGTTTATACCGAGGTTATGGAAGCCGCTATTCGAGTAAAGAATGCAATGGTAGGAGATGCAATGTTAGGGAAAACAAGTCACATAAGGGGTCTCTTAGTGCTCGGTTTGAAGGGCACCAGATGAAAAGGAAAAAATTGGGGGGATTGAGTCTTATCCCACGGGATCGCAATTTTAGCCACGGTCGGCACCAACACCATCTATGGGTTCATCCGGACATTCTAAACGTCGGGAGTTAGTGTGTTACGCATGCAGACAACCGGGACACCGTGCTAAGGATTTTCAATAAAAAGGACAGTAACAGCAGAGTTAGACTCGAGGGAGGACCCTGCTTTGTGGCCAGATGGGTCACATCTGACGAGATTGCCCTCAGGGAGAGTGTTCAAGGTGCTATAAGAGCACATCGAGTACAGACATCGCAGTGGCGACAGAGATACGGCTAGTCGCAGCAACATTCGGGGGTACAGTCAGTGAGGACAGTGGGAGGTGCTACCTCAGCTCAGTTAGTGAGACAGCCGGGAGCCAGGGGCAACAGTGGATAGAATCAGGGGAACCAGGGGCGAGTGTATGCTCTTGTGGAGCCTAGTATGTCTGTGGCACCTGCCGTGTCGAAAATCGCAACCAGTCCTTCAGTTATACGAGGTACATTCTTAGTGTACAATTCTTGGGCCAGTAGTCTCGTTGACACCGAAGCATCGCATTCTTTCATCTCATCTGCATTCGCACCTGTGTTGGGGTTAGAGATAGATGTGTTGGGTAGTGCTTTATGTGTAGAGACACCGATGGGTGAGATTACTGTGTTAAGATGTGTTTGTAGAGCTTGTGCGATGCAGATTGCTGACCACCGTTTGGTGTTTGATTTTATTGTGCTCGATATATCCTCGTTTGATATCATTCTGGGAATGAATTGGTTGATCAACTTTCGCGCCTTCATTGATTGTGACCGGCGACGATTGTTTGTTTGCACACTAGAGGGAGATTCCTTTTATTTTGTGGGTGATCGAGACGACAGTTTAGCACCTAGATCTCTTAGATCGCGAAGCCGTGACGGCTTTAGCCTCATTTTCTCTGCCTTGTTGCTGAGTGAGGTTGATCTTGCTCGGGGAGTGCTTTCTCCTGTTTTCTGTGGGTTTCTAGACATTTTTTCGAGTGATTTGTTTGTGCTTCTACCATGGCGGGAAGTGGAGTTTTTCATAAACATCATTTCGGGGACTGCCCCCATTTATATGCCCTCATACTGTTTTGCACCAGCTGAACTGATAGAGTTAAAGGTGTAGGTCCAGGTCTAGGAGTTGTTAGACAATGGGTTCATCCACCCTAGTGTGTCTTCTTAGGGAGCTCCAGCATTGTTTGCAAAGAACAAGGATGGAATGTTACGTCTTTGTATGGATTATCGTAAGTAAAACCATGTGACCGTTAAAAACAAGTATCCTATGCCTTGTATCGACGACCTGTTTGACTAATTAAAGGGTTCGTGTTGATTCTCGAAGATCGACTTGAGATCGAGTTATCATCAGTTACGAATCAAGGAGGAAGACATTTCAAAAACAGCCTTTCGTACTCGTTATGAACATTTTGAGTTCCTAGTCATACCTTTTGGACTGACTAACGCACCAGCGATGTTCATGGACCTTATGAACTATATCTTTCATCCTTACCTTGATCGATTCATGGTAGTATTCGTTGACGATATCTTGATCTATTCATCATTGAAGGAGGAGCACGAGGAGCACCTTCGAATTGCCTTACAGTTGTTACGGGACCATCGACTGTATGCCAAGTACAACAAATGTGAGTTTTGGTTAACCGAGGTAAAGTTCTTGGGGCATGTAGTTTCGAGAGATGGAGTGGCAATGGATCCCTCTAAGATCGACGATGTGATAGAGTGGGAGAGGCCGAAGAATGTGTTTGAGATTCGGAGTTTCTTGGGATTGGTAGGTTATTACCGTCGGTTTGTGAAAGATTTCTCTAGACTCGCAGCGCCTATACGCCTTACACGGACGAGAATCAAGTTTGTGTGGAACGACGATTGTGAACTCGCTTTTCAAACATTGAAGACAAGGTCGACTAGTGCGCCTATTTTGATTGTACTAGAGAGAGGACTCGATTATGCCGTTTATTGCGATGTGTCGCACGAGGGGTTGGGTTCGTGTTAATGCAACTAGATAAGGTGATGGCCTATGGATCGAGACAGTTGAAGGTTCATGAGAAGAACTACCCTACACATGATTTGGAGCTCGCAGTCGTGCTCTTCGCTCTAAAGACCTAGGGACACTACTGTATGGTGAACGCTTCGAAGTGTTCTCGGATAATAAGAGTTTGAAGTACTTATTTTTGCAGAGGGATTTGAATTTGCGCTAGAGAAGATGGATGGAGTTCTTAGGAGATTATGATTTCGATCTACAGTATCATTTGGGTAAGGCTAATGTGGTAGCCGATGCCCTCAGTCGGAAGTCTTTGAGCACATTAGCACGCGTGGCAATTAGGGAGTGGAATATGCTCGGGGAGGTTGGAGAGTATGACCTTCATTTGGGAAAGTCCGATGAGTGCGTTACCTTGTTCACGACAATTTCTCAGCCTACCCTTGTTCACCGTGTTGTAGAGGCACAATGATCTAATGTAGAGAGTTTAATGTTTCGGGAGCAAGTTTTGAGTGGCGAGGATGCTAAGGAGTGAACTATCCATTCCAATCAGAGCCTGAGGCTTGTAGGAAGGATTTTTATGCCGGAAGTGTGTCGTAGAGACGTGCTTTGTGAGTTTCATCACTCACGCTTAGCAGTGCATCTGGCTGGCACCAAGATGTATCATGACATGCATAGGCAGTTTTGGTGGAGAGGTATGAAGAAAGACGTTGCACTTTTCGTCTCGCATTGTCTCACTTGCCAACAAGTGAAAGCTGAACACCAGAAACCAAAGGGTCAGTTACAACCATTACCAGTGTCAAAGTGGAAATGGGAGAATATCACTATGCACTTCGTTTTAGGCCTTCTGAGGTCAAAAAAGGGGCATGATGCCATATGGGTTGTGGTGGACAGATTGACTAAGTCGGCACATGTCTTACTAATTCGCATGATGGATTCGGTTGATAAGCTCAGCAAGCTTTATATGAGTGAAATTGTTAGGCTCCACGGAGTGCCTGTTTCCATAATTTCTGACCGAGATCCTCGTTTCACGTCACATTTTTTGTAGAGTTTGCAATCAGCTATGGGGACAAGCCTACTTCTTAGTTCTGCTTTTCACCCACAGACGGATGGCCAGTCGAAACGCACTATTCAGATACTTGAGGATATACTACAAGCGTGTATTCTCGATTTTTGTGGGTCATGGGAGGACCATTTACCTTTGGTGGAATTCGCCTACAACAACAGTTATCAGTCAAGTATTGAGATGGCGCCTTATGAGGCATTATATGGTAGACCATGCAGGTTACCCGTTTGTTGGACCGACATTGGAGAGGCAGCCGTGGTAGGGCCCAAGCTCATACGTAAAACCACAGAAAAGATCATCACGATTCGTAAGCATTTAGTGACCGCCCAAAACCGTCAGAAGAGTTATGTAGATAAGCGGAGAAGACCATTAGCGTTTGAGGTAAGAGACCGCGTGTTTTTTAAGGTCTCACTACGAAAGGGTTTGATGAGGTTTGGTAAGAGTGGAAAGTTATCGCCGCGTTTTATCGGGCCGTTTGAGATCCTTGATAGGATTGGAGAGGTGGCCTATCGCCTAGCCTTGCCACCACAGCTAGCATCCGTGCACAATGCTTTTCATGTATCTATGTTACGTAAGTATGAGCCGGACCCATCCCATGTTCTAAATTGGACGGAGTTGACGGTGGAGGATGATATTACCTACAAGGAGAGACTAGTGAGAATCCTTGATACTAAAGAACAAATCTTACGAGGGAGAACCATTCGGCATGTGAAGGTGTTATGGCTTCACCACGGTGTCAAAGAAGATACATGGGAACGAGAGTCGGTAGTTCGTGAGAAATACCCTGAGTTGTTTGGCTCTTGATGTATACCTAATTTCGAGGACAAAATTTCCTAAGTGGGGGAGGTTGTAGTGGGCCGACCCGTTTTATTTTAAAGAAGAATTAACCGTTGATTTTGGGTAAGAATAAAAACCTTAATTTTTGTAATTCATTGGAGAGCATTATGAGCTTGGATACGCATGTGGAGATATGTACGGTGAAGAAAATAAGGTTCCAAAAGATGTTGGGACAAAAATATGCGAAAAGTGTGTGGAGGGAAGTGACATACCATCACTATTTTGGTCATATCTTTTTGTACAAAATAAATTCCGGTATGGGGTTAAAACCATTGGAAAGTAGATTTCTGATACTTCAATTTGAGTACAAGAACGACCCTATTTGGAGTTCGGATGAGGGAGATATGCTTGTTTATAGTCGGATAAACTGTGCAGTCGCGGGGATAGATTGATCGGTCTCCAGACCGATCAATCAGTCTGTGCTGGGTAGAGGCTATAAGTTACGGGTTTTGGGTTGATTTTCTCATTCTTTCCTTTTCTCTCTCTCTCTCTCTCTAGAGTTTGTGTGAGAGTTAGGGTTTGTGTTTGGAGAGTTATTGGAGCTTCCTTGGCCCTTCTTGAGAGGATTTCTTGCTTCCATCTTGATCATTTGTACGTTGGAGGCTCAATCTAGACGCTGGAGGCTTGATTCTCACCGTGTGGTTGGAGACTTTTGTGGTTGGGGCTCATTTGGAGCTTTTCTTGTGGATCTAGCATCCCAAAGGTAGGATCTAAGACTTTCTTTGAATATCTTTATGATATGTGTCGTATTTTTGTAATCTATGAACGTAAAAGCATGAAAGTAGGGTTTTCAAAGCCCTAGATTTAAGTTTGGTGATAATGAGGGTTAAATCTTAGATTTGTGAAAGATTTAACATGTTTCTATCTTTACGTTGTTGTTTCATATGGTTAGATTGAGAAATGAGGAATTAAGATTTGGGGTTATGGGTTTAAACCATGAAAATTGAGATTTTTGGGTTTAAAGAACCAGTACGATGAAATTGACATGTTTATTGGTTATATTGAGGGTTGTGATAACCTATTATACTGTTATTCCATGAATTTATGTGACATATAGTCATGTCAAGTGAAAATATGGGTTTGTTTGTATAAAATTGGTGAATCATTGAATCTAAACCATGTAGGTGGTCAATTCAGGGCTCAAGCCCAAACTCTTGAAATTGTGAATAATGAAAAACATGTAATGAGTTGGTTGTGTTGGGTTTGGCAAGAGGAACCATTTTGGGTTAGACTTGCGTGTGTGTATTGTGATGTGGTTATATCAACAAGGACCGATTTCGGGATCCAAGGATCATTTAAATTTGGACACGAGTTGCTCTACGGTAAAAGACTGAAAAATTGCGCAGATTGGGTTCTCTGCCCGCCAGCTAGTGAACCGAGAAAGGATATTAGTTGGGTTCTTTGCCCGCCGGCTGGTAAACCAAGAAAGGACTTTAGTCGAGTCGGGATATAGAACGTTTCGTTACTTCATGGGGCCTATGTGGCCGGGTTGATTGTAACACTACGTGGGTCTATACGCTCGTCCGGCGTTGGTGCCTATGTTTATTAACCACGAGTTTGTGGAATATGAGAAGTGTCAACAAAGTATGTGTGTATGCGCGCGTTGTAGTTGATTGGGTTGGTAAAACCTTAATTAGAAAATTGAGAATGGCAGATTTATTGGGTTAATTGAGAATAATAAGGGGGTTAATCGCACGAAAATTAAGGAAAGAGTCTGGTATAATAATCCTTTTATACAAACCTGGTTATGCATTGGGAATTTACTTTAAACAAATTATGTGATTTTGATTAAACTTATCTGTACATCCTGCATAACCATCTTCGTATGTCATGCATTTATTCAATATTAGTCTTGTTCCTACGAGTTTCAGCTCATGTTATTTAACAACATTGCTGGTGACAATGGGAAGAAAGTAGTGGAGTGAGGGGCTTGGTCGTGGAGAACCCCTTTTTGTGAAGCTTTTGGATAGAATTACATTTGTATAGAAAGATTCGTTGAGATATGCATATATTATAAATGTAATTCTTTGATATCATGCCTTGGGATTGGATTTTATTGACATTTGTTTTGTAAGGCCTTAAGTCCATTGGTACTCATAAATTGTATGCATGAGAGGACACTTCGGTTTGGTTGTATGTTGTTTCATTCCTCAATCTTTTGTATGGTTATCAGGAGGGGTTTCCTTTCATAGTGTTATATATATATATATAGAACATTGAAATCCTAACTCTTGGTTGAGAAAATGATAATTTTGATAAATCCTTGTGTTCGAGAGAGATTTTAGAATGATTTTGTCTCTTTTAAAAGGTTATTTCTTTGTTTAAAATGAAAGGTACTCAACATATCTTATGCTTTGAAAATAGGTTTTTAGCTTGAAAAAGGGCCTGGAGCAAGACAGATTGATAGACCTATCGATCAGTCTATCGATCGGTCTTGTAATGCTCTGGGTTCTCTTGTGTAGGCAAGAGACCGATCGATCGATCTTTTCACCGATTGATCAGTTTGGGTAAAAAAAATTTTTATTTTGTTTCAACGACTCGGCTTTTGGGGTTGCTTTATGCTCCTTTAAACGTTTTTTTTACTTTCAATAAAACCTTCGATTATACTTATTTGATGGTTTGAACTCATGGTTTTCCTTCGTTTTGAATCGTGTCGATTAAGGTAAGCTTGGGTAGATTTTGGTTTGTGAAATGGGTTTTCTTGGGTGATTCATGTGGCCCTGGTTTGGAGCGTTACATGTTGTGTCAAAGTGGTGATTTAATCCATAACTTGATGTCATGCTAGGTTATGAATCAGTTAATTAAATCCTAAAACTTTTGAGAGCTTGATTTACAAACATGGTGTGATTTCAAGAATAAATGAAGTGAATGTCTAATTAAACGAGGCAAGGTGATAAAATTGGAATCTGGTGATTTGTTGATTTAATAATCGTAAGTTAGATGTATAATTTAACGGAGGAACTTGAGAGAAATAAGGAAGATCTTAGCAAAAGTGTAGCTTACAACCATGATTCCATGTTAAATGAGAATTAACTAAATATTAAATGTAAAAATTTAAAATGTTAGAGTGGGCCTTGTGATATAGTAGAATTTGAGTTTAAAATAGAATTTGTAACAAGGAAGCTGGTTTAAATGTAGATGGGTAATGAAGCTTGATTAGGCGAATGTGAATCTTTGTTTGGGCAATATGAAACTAAGTGTTTGGAAAACTTATATCGGACTAGGTGGAACTTGTGTAATTTAGATTCTAAACAAAGAAAGATGAAACCAAAGATTGAATTGTGAAAATTGGATATTGAATGGATAACTATGGTTTTAGAATTGACTATTGTGTCAAATTGATGGTTGAATTGTTGAAACTCTAAACCTTTTAGAAATTTGAGTTTTGAAATTTGGCCCTAACTCATGAATGGCTGTTCCCATGAAATTTGTGAGTTTTAGTGGTGTGTTTGAATATAGAAACCCAAAATGATGTCAAACTTGGCTTTTATCCTCAAAACTTCTATGCTTTTAAATGTTTAACTTATGGTGCTCGGGTATAATCCATGATTGGGTGAGTGGGTTTAAATGTATCATTTCAGTAATATAATTGAATGCATAAGTGAGGATTGAACCTAAGAAATGTGAAACTTAAACTTGGTAACTTAGATTGATAATACGATTTTTGTTGGAGCCATATGATTTATTAACTTGTGATTTATAAGCTATGTTGATATCTAAAAAGAAGACATGGAAAATTATGGGATGATTAACAGCATTAAGTGCTGTGATTGAAACTTGGAGTAAAATGAGTCGAATTAAAGTTAAATGTAGATGAGAAACGGTGACGAACTTATATTTGAGAAATTTCATGTAAAGTGGAAAATGAAAATTTGATGAATATTGCTAAAAGAAGTGATTGGAAATTCGATATTGTGAAATTTAATTGAGGAGATGGACTCTCGATTTTTAATGAATCTTGATATAGATAACTAAATATTGAACCGAAAATGGCTTGGTGTAGGGTCGCCTCCCAGGGTGTTCCTTTGGGAAACAGAAAATGGCTTAGTGTCGGGTCACCTCTTAGGGTGTTCCTTTGGGTAACCAAAAATGGCTTGGTATTGGGTCGCCTCCCGAGGTATTCCTTTGAAAAACTGAAAATGGCTGAGGATGTGAATAAATTGGGCTTGAATAGCTCCACGGTGAAAGACCGAAAACTTGCACAAGCTAGGTATCGTGTTTCCTCGAGTTAGTCCCCGTAAAACGAATTTGGGTACTGTGTTCTCTCGGATGAGGTCCGTAAAATGGGTATTATCGTGGTGAGTTATAGTGCAATCTATTACCTAATAGTTTTGCGTAGCCTATTGGGAGAATTGGGAGAGATTTCTATAAGCTGCACCCGACGTCGATTCAGTATTGGATTGATGAAATAAAATGTAATTTGGGATAATGAACTAATAAACAGAAATGAAAATTAATGGTTTTATAATAGACAAGCGTGCGTTGGTATTCGATATCTTATTAAAAAGAAAATGAGAATGAAAGTGAGAACTAAAGAAAAATAAAAAGAAATTGCAAATAATGTCAAGAGAAGAAAAGAAGGAAAATAAAATAATGTCAACCATTGACTTGGATTGAATAATGAGCCTAATAAGAATGAGGAGACAAAGAAATGAATAGCTTTTATAAAAAAGGAATGAAAATCTAACTGTTAAATAATGAACCAAAGAGAATGGAAATGAAAATGGGAACAAAGATAATTTGAAAGAATGTAAAACGAACGAATTAGAATGACAGAAAGATAATTTATGAAAATGTATTGAAAGATTTAAAAAGAAAGAGTAAAGATTAAGTAAACAGAGAATAAAAAGATAACGAATAAAAATGGATTATAAACGTGATTTGAATGAAATTGCATCATAGCATGCCATTCACACTTCACAAATCATGCATTGCACTTTTATTAGTCTTTATCTTACGAGTTTCGGCTCATGTAGGTTATTTAACATTTTTTTTATGTTTAAATTATCAAATAAAGAGTTGAAGTATGATGCGATTTGAAGAAGAAGGAAAGTGGACTTATGTTATATGAGGATTGTTTTTTTTTTAAATTCTTTTAGTTTGAAAGAAATATAAAGAGTGATAGAGGTTTATGATTTGAAAATTTAAAGTAGTACGTCAATTAATTTGTACTTTATAATGGTATTGAGAAACTCTTAAATGTATTATGGCTACATGGATATGTATAGGTTGTAATATCTCAAGAAATTGTTCTTTAACTTATAATTTAGCTCTTGAGAAGAGCAAAATTTCTCCCGCATGAATGTAAAATTATTATGAAAGACAAATCATGATGGAGATGTAGAAATGTTTATTTAGCGTTATCATATTTCATTTGGAATATGAATGTAATAGTAACGAAATAGAGAATATTCGTTAAACAGTAGTTTTAACTGTGATTGTGAGTTGGAATCCAAGTGGTACCTGAGTTTAAATGATTGTTTAAGTTTAATAGGTTTACAGAAAATTTGGGATAGTCCGAAAAACAGAGGAGATTCTGCCGAAATTTTTAAGTTTTAGACTTAGAATATTTTTGAAGTTTAAGAAAGGAACTTCTTTTAAAACAAATTACATTCTAGTGTTTTTCTTTAAATGACGTTCAAACCATAAATAGAGTTTTATTGAAAGGAGTCTCCTCAGTTATTTGGTAGCGTCGAGTTATCAAGTAGGGTTCACGTCCCTCGGGATGAGAGTGTGTCACGATGTGTTACCCAAAAAAATTTATTATAAATTTTACATTTGACTTTAACAGTTAGGGTGCCATCAGAATTTTTTTAAAATTTTTTTTCAAAAAATTCTCACACATTTGAAACATTTTTCCTAGATGAATCTACAAATGTAGATGCAGTAGCAGATATTGATGAAACAGTTGGTGGATTAGGAACAAGAGTAGGAGGAGTGTGATTAGAACTACTAGGTGGAAATGTAAAAATATTTTCTTCTTTTACAACAGAAAATATATGTAGATCCATAAATAAAATAAAAAATTATAATTTTTAAAATCAAAATTAAATTAAAATTAAGTTACAAAAAATCTAAAAAGTATAAAGTTAATCGTTTTTAAATATTAACAGTAACACTTACTTTAAAAAATAAATTAGAATTTAAAACAATATATTGAAATAAATTAAATATTGTAAAAAATAAATTACAAAAAATAAAGTAAACCGAATTAAGGAATTTCGATCTTTAATCTTGATCTCGATTGATTTGTATTTTGATCTTAATCTTGATTCTTGATCTTCAGTCATTGATTCGCCAACAGTTGCACGTTTCACCAAATATTACCGAACGCGAATATTACCGATTAATTAGAGTAGAGAGTAGAGAGAGTTTGGAATGAATTTTTTCAAATGGGGGTGCCCCTATTTATAGAAAAGAAATTCTGATTTAAAATAAAAACAATTTGTTGGGCCAGGCTCGGGCTGGGCTGACCTCAATGGCTAGTTCATCTCGGGCATTCATTTGAAATAAAAACAATCTCAACCGCTAGATTAAAAAGTTAACCGTTGAGTTTTAAAAAAGACTGCTGTGGCGATAGGCTTGGGCTCGGGCTCGAGCTTGGGTTAGGGCTCGGACTCGGGCTCGGGCTGGGCCAGGCCTAACAGCCACTTAATCTTAACCATCTATTTGGCCTAATTTCCATCTTAACCGTCAAATAAAAAAAAGTCATTGAGCTAAGGCTCGGGTCGGCTCAGCCCACAGGAAAAGAAACTGGTGGGCACTTTCAGGCCAAAAACGGGCGGGCTTTGGGCTTCGGGCTTTGGGTTTCGGCCCAGTCCGCCCGGCCCACTAGCTCAGTGGAAAGGCCTAGGCCCGGGGTTACGGGTTATAGGCAGGCTGGGCCAATCCCGCACAGTGCCGGGCCTTGGGCCGCTCACGGGCCTTGGGCCTTTTTTCCACCGCTGACTTAGACCTGTTGGAAATAGGGAGTCGCGCAACGGAAAAAAAAAATTTTAAATCGACGTTGTGACCGTAAAAAACGACGTATGCGATTTTCATGAAAAACGAAAACTATAATGATTTCAATAGTTTAATACCTTTATGAAACTTGTCGAAAAGTTTCAAGAAATCCCGAATACGTTGAAGATAACCTTGCAACCTTCTCACGTATGACTCAGGCGCACTACAACGATCACGATGTGTGGCCACCGATTCCGATCGAAGTGTTCTTTCTCATTTTGGTTTCTTCTGACACAATAATCTCCAAAAAGGCAAAATAAATTAATGCCAAAAAGGAGAAGGGGCGGCGGCTATGTAGGAGTATTAGGATTACGGTTTGATTAATGAGCCTCCTTTTAATATATAAGAATATATCAAAATTATATTAAGTATATACTCTCTTTCCAAAAAGGATAAAAAGAGATATACTTAACATAAATAATCAACCCCCTCATCTCCTAGGGCCGGCCACTTAGGAAGTAAACCCTAGGTGTGCCAAATACCAAAATCGCCCCTCATAATTTAATTTAATTCTCGAATGTCTCCGGCGGCAAAGCCGACTTTCTAATTAAATTAAATAATTACCAAAACTAACAAGAAAAATATCCGTGCGTATTATGGGTTACGTGAGAAATCACGAGAAAGAATAGGACTCGGGCTAACCGTACGAGAAAATCGGATATCCCTAACTTTGTCCCCGAGTTAGATCATTTCCCGTACGAACCAGAACTTATTCCACTAAAGGTCCTGACTGAACTCCTGAACCTAACTCAAATTATGTCTTGAGTTTCCAATTACCAAATGTACTGAATTCTCCCCACGTTTAAGATATGAATTCCCGATAAATAAATTATGTTACTGACAACCCGATTTAATTATCCTCTTCTCCTCACAACCGCACCGCTTAACCCTTTGATATACCGGATCCGAAGATCCACTGTACAGGTTTAGCATAATCAAACCTATAAGCAAAGCACACGAGGGGGAACTCCTCAAC
>JAUMHN010406393.1:4854-15062 GCA_032360265.1 Heliamphora ciliata
AAGAATTATTTTGAAAACCTTTAACACCTTAAAAATCAAAAGATCTTTAAAACGCTTTTATTGAAAAATGAAGTTGTCACTTGGTTTTAAGAAAAATCAAGAAAAACAAAAAGGAGCCACTAATTTTTGAAACGTTTAACTAAAGAAAATATGGGTTTGGGGGCTAAGGTACGAATCAGGAAAGGTGTTGGGCACCCCGTTCGCCCAATCGTGAGCTTGGCCTCTACTAATCATCATTGATTCTTAATTATATTTCTCAAATGCATGCAAATACAAAAAATAAAGACAAATAGAGAACAATTGAAATCAAATACTAAAAATTACATAGTATAGGTATATAAAACACAAAACAAAAGCATGAAAAGAAATCCAAAGTCCTAAAAGCATGCAAAGTTTATACTAAATGATACATAATGCAAACCACATGCGATATACAAAGAATGAATTCATTTATACGAAACTAGCAAATCATAATTATGCCAAAATTAAACTACGAATAACACTTAGAATTATCATGCGTTTAAAGGCAAGAGAATGGAAATTCTAAATCCTAATCATGTTAAAACCATACAATGAACTGCATATTAGAGATCATACAAAATAAGATAGGATACTGTAAAAACAAAATAAGCTACTGGAAATGGGCAAAGGTTGCGGCTATGACTTCCCAATGTCACGGTCGCAAGAAAGATGAGGTAAAAGTATATAATCACAAGAAACAATGTTGTGATCGTAGTGATATCAGTGCCAAAAGATTACGCCCGTAACATTGGTTGTTACGCCCGCAACATTGGTTGTTGCGACCGCAAAGAATATGGGCACTTTTTATTAAATATTTAAGAAACAATGTATTAGGTGTGAATGTGTGATACAACTATGGCATGAAACAGATCTATTTAAGCTTATTTTAATCAAGACTACGATGATAGCATGGGTAATTAACTAAAATCTAACGATGTAGCCAATCAAAATCTAAATTAAACATGTGAATAAAAATCCATAATTAAACATGCAAATAAGGTAACTAAGACAATGGAACATATTGATAACAAGTGACAAGAATAAAGCATACAAGTTTGAAATTGAAATACTGAAATTAACCCGACCACTCCACGGGGGCGAGGAATGTGAAGAGAAAAGTGCCGGGGTTCTAACGAGAGTACCTGAAGTGTGCAACCCGAGTGTATCCTCAAGTCATAAGACATGTCGGTCGTTCATTTGATCCTCGGGTAGCAATCTAATTCCAGTGTTCGGATAATGCGAATGTATAGAATATCAGGATGAGGGTCTGGAATGCAGCAGAATATCGGTGTACTTTAATTGTCGTTTCAAAAATCTTACCAAATGTACGTTTATATAGAAAATGCCAACCAATGAGATGCTGACACATTTAAGACTCAGGCTGGGCTCACGAAGCTTGCAGTCACCACCTTTGAAGGTAGCGACCGTGAGGATAAAGGTTGCGATCGTGACATATTTTAGGGTTTTCAAGAGATTCGTGTTGCAATCATGACAATCAAAGTTGTGGTCGCAAGGTTCAAATGTTGCGGGTGCAATTACTTGGGCTAGTGAACAATCAAGTCGCAAGGTTTGAAGGTTGCGGCCTCAAGGTTCAAAAGTTGTGATCTTGTAATTTAATTTCACGGAGCACTAGTTTTGAATCACTTCCCGGCGACCGTTCAGACACTTTATCGCACTTGATTTTCATCATTGGATACACCTGGATAAGCCTAAGATTTAGCGAGGTCAAATTAAAGTGTCTATAGTTGCCCCTCTTTAACACAACTTGTGCAGTAACGCATGATGCGAGTTATGTTAAAGATCCAGAGAAAACATCTATTTGACCGAGCCGTCAATCTTAGACTACAAACACACAATCATTCATATGATGGTGGTCGTACTCAAACCTCTATCAAGCTTCCTACGTACCCCTTTGGTAGGGATCAGACCAAAACGTAGTTCTGAGACAAATGCAAAAGATGCAAGATGCGAGATGTAACACACGATGCAAATACTAACATGCCAAAAGATACCCTAAAGGTCAAGTCAAGACCTAAAGGAGCACACACAAACAACATCTCAAAGATCGGGTCAAGATCTAAGAACTCAACCTGGGATAAAAATAATTAAAATGATCGAATCAAGATCCTAAAAATTATCTTAAACGGAAAAACAACACAAATTAATAAGTCGAGTTAAGACCTAAAAATTAGGGACAAGAACGGAATAAAAAATAATTAAAAAATCTAATCAAGGCTTTAAAACTATTTTCATCAGGAGAAAACTACTAATTAATAGGTCGAGTCAAAACATAAAAAATTAGGACGAACACAGGACAAAAATAATTAAAAAGTTGAGTCAAGATTTTAAAACTATTTTTATCGGGAGAAAATCACAAACTAATAGGCTGAGTTAAGACCTATAAAATCTTGACGAGAATGTGATAAAAAATAATTAAAAAGTCGAGTCAAGACTTTAAAACTATTTATTTTTAGGAGAAAATTACAAATTAATAGGTCGAGTCAAGACCTAAAAATTTGGACAAAAACGGGATTAAAAAAATAATTAAAAAGTCAAGTTAAGACTTTAAAACTATTTTTTCGGGAGAAAATCACAAATTAATAGGTCAAGTTAATACCTAAAAATTTAGACGAGAACGAGAAAAAAAATAATTAAAAACTCGAGTCAAGACTTTAAAACTATTTTTTCAAGGAAAAATCACAAATTAATATGTTGAGTTATGACCTAAAAATTTGTAGGAGAACAAGATAAAAAAATAATTAAAAATCGAGTCAAAATTTTAAAACCATTTTTTTAAATCCCAAAATAGGCAACCAAACACATCCTTACGAGAGTAAACACAAACCCCAAAACGCAATGATGGCAATCAAACACATGTCCGCAATATTCAAACCTTGCGGTCGCAGGGTTCGAAGATACAGGTCGCGATGTGACCGTTGGGACAGGTAGCGGTCGCAAGAATCTTTTCAAACAAAGGTTGCGGTCGCAAGGAAGCGCTTCACAAACCAAATAGTCGCAACATCCAAATGCCTTAAAGGCTCCCCAGACTGCGTAACGCAGTCTCACTTGCACCCCTCGCTCTTTCTATCTTTAACTTTCTACTCTCTCTCGAGCTCTCTCATTTCTCTTTAGCTTTTCGAGTGTTTTCTCCACATAGCAAGCCACGTGGATTGTACGTCCATTGGTGCCATTGGTGCTATTGGTGCTATTGGGGGTTCCAGCTCCAGTCTTCTTGCAACAGATAGTACGTCCATTGGTGATATTGGGGGTTCCAGCTCTAGTCTTCCTACTGACGGGACTTCTGACCCTCAGCCCTTTATTGTTATGGGAGCGATGGATATTCTAGCGACCAAGGCTGAGCAGTCTGCACGGGTAGTGGCTGCAGACTAGGAGGCAGCAGACCAAGCGGCTGCTGAGGCTGAGATAGCCAGTTTTCTAGATCTACATGCTGGTGAGGGCATTGCTGCTCCCTTTGACCCTCTTCGATATGCGCAGTCTCCCACCACCTGAGGGCTAGCGGGATGCGAAGATACGAGCCTCCGATCACTGACGTTGCTCCTGACTTCCTCCTCCGTGAGCCACACGACCACCTCTCTCGCCATAATCACACGGTAAGTCCTCTTTTCTTCTTCTTCAAAGTTGGAGCATGCTTATAGCTTTATACTAAAACATAGATGCATGTTTAGGATTCCCTGTTACTTGTGATATGTGATTAAAGAACATGAAAAATAAAAGATTGCCCAAGTGAAAATGCAATATCATAATTAATTAATAAACCTTGATAACAAAAGGGACCTGTAATAAATGAAATTCAACATTCATAACTAGAGACCCAAGACAACGGACCTGGACATCGAATTATGGATCTAACAGAATACCTGGGCGACTAGAGTTTTAAACAAAACACCTAAATACTAGGATTTAAAACACAAGTGCCCGAGAAGCGGGGTTTAAAACATAGGATGTCTAGCGCACTAGGGCTTTGGGTGCCTGAGGAGCCGGGATTTAACAAACATAAGAATCGTTTTACGAACTTAGGACCTAGACAACACTTCTCATATGACTAGGGCTTTTTTATCGAGATTTTCCTGGCACACCAAGGCTTGGGGTGCCTATCTTACTAGGGCTTGAAAGACCTAAGACACCGTCTGGACTTAGGAATACTTAGGCAACGCCTCGCACATGACTAGGATTTGAAAAAGGGTTTGGCTGGCGCAGCAGTGCTTAGGGTGCTTAGCTCACTAGGGCTTGAGAGACCTAAGACCCCATTTGGACTTAGGAATACCTAGGCAACGCTTCGCATATGACTAGAATTTTAAAAAAGGGTTTACATGGCGCACCAAGGCTTAGGGTGCCTAGGTCACTAGTGCTTGAGAGACCTAAGACACTGTCTGTACTTAGGAATACCTAGACAACGCTTCACATATGACTAAAATTTTGAAATAGGATTTGCCTGGCGCACCAGGGCTTAGGTTTTCTAGCTCACTAGGGCTTGAAAAACCTAAGACACCATCTGGACTTAAGAATACCTAGCCAAGGCTTCGCATATGACTAGGTATTCTTTCTTCATTCTTTTTGCATCTGACTTGTTCAGACAGCTTTATTATATCTTCTGATCATCTTCTCTTTGCTTTTACAGGCTGGCAGATACATTAGGGTCTTTGGCGGCTCCGGTGATGTCTTTAAGTGGTATGCAACCCTCCCTGCCCCGAGCCATGCTTTCATTGATGGTTCTGGCTTTGCTTGATTCATACCATTGCTTGGAGAGACTAGCAACAACAAGGTACAGTTGATGGCACTGACCGAGAGGTGGTGGGAGACCACCAACACATTTCACTTTCCTACATTTGAGGCTACTCAGATACCTCTGGACTTTACCATGATTACTGGCATCCGCGTCGGTGGTGACCCCATTCCCTTCGATCTGGATATTCCACGTTCCACAAAGGCTCTGATTTGTTTTCTTTAGCACCATTCTGACTCAAATGGACCGGGTTATGTCAGGTATACCTAGATTTATACTCATTTTCGACACTTTCATTACATAGAGCCCCGGCATTCTGAGTGGGTCACTCGGGCCTTTTTACTATATATGTTTGGTATCTCCTTGTTTGTGAACAAGGAGAACACCGTTTACCTACGTTATCTGGGAGCACTCTTTCACTTGGACCGAGTCGCTGCTTATGACTAGGGAGGCACTGCACTTGCCACTCTCTATGGCTCTATGAGAGCAGTGACACGGATCCCGCAAGAGCTCAGCGTCGTGGGATACTAGAGGATTTGAGAGGTATACCTTTTTATCTTTCTTCTGTACTTTCATTCGTTCTCATATATGTTATCCGTTCTTCTGCTAACCCTTTCTTTTACAACTGTGGAGTTACGAGCTCCTCGGGATGCATGCCCTGATGGACTCTCATGAGGATCCTCTAGTCATTCCCTATGTTCCTCGGTGGGCAAGGGGATTCAAGGGGACAAAGCCTGGAGGTAAGAGTTTAGACAGATTTCAATAGTTCTTAGATCAGCTGACTCCCGACCAGGTATATCTTCTATTCTCAATTCTTATTACTGCTCATTGTTCACTATTCACTGCTCGATCATTGTTCACTATTCATTGCTCTATCACTGTTCACTATTCATTGCTCTATTCTTATTCTGTTCTACCCTTGTCATTGTTCATTGTTTTCATTCTATTCTTATTCTATTATGTTATTTTTTTTCCCCCTTCTGCAAGTCCGATGGGATGTTTAGCGGGGGGTGGAGGAGAGAGCTGGCACAGACCTAATGCGCAGCCGTGGCACCTTCGAGTTGTGGGTTCTTCTAGAGGGCCCCTTTTATCGGGAGTGGCACCTAGGAGAGAAGGTTATCCAACAGTCCCTCGACCTCGATCATTTCTAGATCCCAGTGCCTCCTCTAACTCTTATGCGTCAGACAGACATTGTGAGCGGACTTGACATCATGCTAGATGTGGTTGGCATCATGCATCTGCTCTACGGGAGCCCGTAAGCAACTATATGACTTAGGCGAGAGGGCATCTAATGGAATAATTATTCAATGCTCAATGGTTGACACATCTTCACATGTTGAATAAAATAATAACAAAAAATGATAGGTCCCACTAAACACACCAATAATTGTGAAGTTGGAGCACCACCTAAGCTAGCTCCAAGAGCATTGAATACTTACTCCATCTAATGGGACCGATGGGACCGATGGTCCCTCGACCCACTATTGGAGGGGTTCCTCTAGCTGGTAGAGGTTGGAGGAGAGCGAGAGTAGCAGAGGTAGGAGCTGAGGCTTTTGGAGTAGCAATAGCAGGGGCTTCTAGAGTGGCCGGCGTAGGAGTTGTAGAGATTCCATGGAACGTCACAGTCTTTGTGGTAAGCCATCCTTTCACCCTCTATGTTCCAGTTCCACCAATCCTGGTGTTCAGAGTCGACATCACCCGGGTTTGTCTCTATCCTTTTCTTCATTTTATTACCTTTTTTTATTTAGTTTGCTCGAACCGTATCCCCTTCTCACAATTTGATCAGGCATGGACAGATCTTGTGATGCTTCTATTAGCGGGGCAGAGGGCATTAATTCGCCAACAGGATGCTACCCTTCGGGTAGCCGACATTGCCTTTACTCCTGCGGTCATAGTGAGCACCTTCTGACTTCTTTAACTCTTCATTCTTTTTTGTATTCTGTAGTTATCTTTATTTCCCTTTTACAGCTATAGGATCCAATCCCAGGCCTAGTGTAGCCACAGGTTCCAATCTGAGGCCCGACACGAGGTTGCGGATCCCGTGCCACTTCTCGAGCTCGCTCCACCTGATGGTCTGCTTCATCTGCAAGGAGCTGATCCAGAGTCATATCCTCTTCTTCCAGCAGTGATGGTGATGATAGCGATGATCTGGACGAGCTATTCGACTCTATTGAGGCCGGCCCCTCGGACGTTAGGCCCTTAGATGTCAGGCCCTCTTCTCGCCAGTCCGCCAAAGGCTCTAGAGAAAAAGAGATCCTTTCCCCCTTTTCGTACTAACACTTATTCCACACTATTCTTTGATATATTCAGTCTTTTTGGGCCTACGTGCCCCAATTTCATTGGTTGACGGGCCAGGGTGCCCCTACACTTTCAAATACACTTAAGCCTTTGAGGCTTTTACTTTTCCTATTTGTGTGTTCTGCTTGCCTGGAAAACTTTATCTTTATTACTGCTTATACTGTGTTTATTGTACAATGCATGATACAAATCTTTGAGTCACATATTAAATTTTATAAGAGTTTCACTTTTATTCAAAAAGGATGTCTTGTTTGAAAGCAACAAAAAAATTTAAATATGCGATAGAAAAGAGATAACATAAAGCAAGAGGTACACATATTGTATGAAAAAGGGTACACTCGCAACCTTTAAAAGTTGCGGGCACAAGGTTTAGACCTTGCGGTCACAAGAAATGACAGTGGGAAGGACGCAGGTGTGCACATCGGAGGTTACAGCTAAGTACGAAATGTTACGGGTGTGACCTCAAAAGGTTGCGGCTGCAGGAATCTCGAACTTTTCCGAGCCTTGTAGTGTTTAGCCTTTTCATACCCTATAAAAGGTAGGATGGGACCCTTCATGTCTTGTCTCTTTCAGCATAATTGCTTCCTTTCATAGCTCCCTCTCTACATGGATACAGGAGTTTTCAACCATTGAGCGTCTCAACTTTGTGTTCTTCGGTATCAACTCCTTCTTTTCTCTAAGTGTTGTAAAGATCAATGAACCACTACTAAGAGCTGCTACATGGCTATGGGATCCACAGTCTCATGTTTTCCGCATTGGCCTTGAAGAATTATGCCCCACCATAGAAAAGTTTACCGCCATTCTGGATCTTGCTCCATGAAAGACCGCTGTAGTGCCGACTCCCTTCCTTTCTAACTGATAACAAGTGATGCGCCTTTGTGACCTATATAAGAAAGAGGCTTCCCTTCTGACATTCGATGATTGCCTTAACATTCCTCGAATTATAGACAGATTTCGTCCTCCCGGCAATCTTGATGATCTCAGCTTTTAGTTATGGCGTCGTTATGCTTTATGCTTCTTCCTACTTGCATGTTACCTCTTCATTTCATTTGATGGACTAGTTAGCTCTTTGCTAGTTGACATTGCGAGTCAAATGTGGTCGGGAAAGGACTTTGTCCTAATGGTGCTTGCTGAGACTCTGATTGGCCTGGACGCTGTTCATCGAGGCACGGCCACTACCTTTGCTGTCATTCCTCTACTGCTTCAAGTAACACCCAAAAACTATTCCTTTTTTGCAATCCTCTTTTGGTATGCCTTTTAGCGTTTCCACCTTTTTAAAGCCCATTACCAGTTGAAAACATTCTATCCTTGGTCCATCATAAAAACACAGCTTTACACAACCCCTTCTCATTAAAGGAGCATATTTACATATTAATCACCTCCCACTTGCCTCTTCCACGAGTCTTCGACGGTCAGTTTATCCCCCTTGTGGGCTCCTATCGAGCCCCTCCATTGTGCCCTCAAGTAGGCCAATTTCACCCCAACACAACCATCATGAGTGCATTCATACTGGTTCGTAGGCCACGAGTACCCAAAATTCGCTGCTTGCTTGTGTTTTGTCATGTACTTTAACGTCTTCCAAGGGCGCTTTCTTATTTCCTTGCCTAGCCTCATCTACCATTTCATCTAGTTTAGGCTCGGGCTCCTAGAGCCCATCATCATGTCCTCCACAGCTACTCGCACCCTCTTCTACCCCTTCATCTAGTTCAGGTTCAGGCTCCCAGGGCCCATCATCATGCCCTCCGTCCATCTCATAGTCCTTGTCGACCATTTTTACAGAATCAATTATGCGTTCGCATTCACCGCTCTTCTCTCCTTTTGCTTTATTTCTTTATTTATTTTCTCACACATCTCTCCTTTTACTGATTTCTCTTGGTTTTACCTCTTTATCTCTTTTGTAGATCTGGCTGATGAAGTAAGTGAATCTCATGTCGAAACCGGCCATAGATAGGCATAGTGTTGCTACTCTCATTCATTGCCCTTTCTACCCAATATGCACCACTGAGACAGCTTAGAGACAGTATCTTTCCATGTTAACGGGGACAGATATCACCTAGCAGTGTTCTTGGTGGCGGATCCATACCATGACTTTGACTACTATGGACCATCCTGATGTGTTGCTGATCGGCTTATGATAATCCACTTTCTATTATCAACACTAGATTATGAAGTAGTTTGGTCAGGGTCAGATCATATTCCACGGCGTACGAGGTCACATGTATTCATCTTCCCTTCAGACCCTATTTTTGGTGAAGTATCAGAAGGCTTGGCCATCTCATTCACTGATAGAGATGCAGGAGCTACAGTACCCTGAGTTTCTCGAAGAGTAAAAAGCATTACTGATCCAAGATAGAGAGAAGAGAAATAAAGTAGAGAAAGGACAAGAGGCAAAGAGGAGGAAGATCTAAGGGACCTGCTTTGCTTTTCAAGATTTCATAGCTTTCTTTTTGTTTTAGAGTCTGGGACTTGCACGCCTTATTTTCAAACCCTTGTAATCGCAACTGAAGTAATAAAAATCTAACGTTTATCTGAAAAAGGTTTCAAATTATTTAAAGTTTTTCGACTTTCACAATTTAAATGACCTTATTATCAGAATTCAAAAACAAATTTACCTTGATCATTACTCGGATCCAAAGATGGCTAAAACAAATAAAGTGATCAGACTTTTTAAAAAAAGCTTCTTACGTATTCTAAAAACTAGAATCAGGCCATAACGTAGTTCGGGCATGATTTATTCTCGAGTATTAACACTCTCCTTTTATGATGCCCTAACTTTTGCCAAGGTCTTCTTTTTGGGTTTTCGACTTTGCGGGCTACTCTAACTTTTGCTTGGGCTGCCTTTTGATTTTTAACCTAGCAAATTTTTATTTTTATTTTATTTTTCTCTCAAGGGTAGCACTTTTTGAGCTAGTCCAAGTTGATCGAAGTGGAGAACATGTTACCATCCAGATCCATGATGATGGCAGCGCCACCGATCTTGATGGTCTTAATTAGATATGGCACAGCCTTGCCCAGCCTAGTTTGGCATGAACTTACCCCTTAGGTCCAAAATAGGAGCCCTGATTTCCTTAAGAACCAAGTCACCTTCTCTTAAATCCCGAGTTTTAACCTTCTTGTTAAACGCTCGAGCTATCCTCCTTTTGTA
>JAUMHN010406404.1:0-15058 GCA_032360265.1 Heliamphora ciliata
CCAATCCATGAAACCATGGAGATCAAACCAAAACATGTAAAAACATACACATTTTATGAAAACGTTTAGAAAGCGAGTCTCAACCCCTATGGTTAGCTCCAAGCCTCCAATAAACACGTTTCTCCCAAAAGTTTTCGTAAAAACCTCATTTGCAAACCAACCTTGGCCCAAACAAACCACCCGAACCATCAAAACCAACACCAATTAGCCCACATAGGACCCCAGTCGACTGGCCCAGGCCCCCAGTCGACTGAAAATCTATCTGGAAAAGGTGAAACCAAACAGAAGCAATTTCAGTCGACTGACCCTCCTGGTCCAGTCGACTGAACTCCCCAAAGCATGATTCAGTCGACTGACCTCCAAGGTTCAGTCGACTGAACTCCCCCATATTTTGTTTTTTTGCTACGGGTTAATTGGTTTTTGCCTCCAAAACTCAAATCGAACCTTCAAAGATTCATCAAACACCCTCAAACATCAACACACCCAAGCCTCGCACCACAACCTCGAAAGAAAACCCTCAAAACATACTTTCATCCACCGAGAACGCCGAAAAATAGTTTTAAATCAAAAATCATATCTAAAACATAGAATCACATTTCATGCGTTTTCAAATGGTAAAATAGTATAAGATTACATATGGTACCCTTATATAGCAGTAGAATCTGAGATCCTACCTTGTTGGGTTAAAAATTCGACGCCTCGATCCACGTGCAAATTCGAGCTTCGTCGGAATCGAATTCTGTCCGGATGGATGCGTAGACCATGTTGCCAATACCAAGGATCAGTAGTTGGTTTATAAAAAACCCAGCCATGGGCCCCCACGAAGTTAGAGAGAAGGCAGAGAGAAAAAGGAGAAAACTTAGAAGTTAAGTTTTGAAAAATATCTTTTGAAAATATCTAACTCCAGATATTTATAGGCCTCCAAAATATCTTTTTTTTTGAATTTTCAAAATTCGCACCATAACTCCCCGCATCCCCCGGGACCAACCCCGTATACTCCGATTAACCAAAACATGCATCATAACTCATATAAGCATATTAAGGCGAAAACGCCAACACAT
Source organism: Heliamphora ciliata (assembly GCA_032360265.1). NCBI lineage: Eukaryota > Viridiplantae > Streptophyta > Magnoliopsida > Ericales > Sarraceniaceae > Heliamphora > Heliamphora ciliata. The sequence goes on from JAUMHN010406404.1 coordinate 1,062, forward strand.
GTACAAAACACCAAATATGCATAAATATGAAAATGAAACGATACAAGGTCTCACACTATTCATATAACCATGAGATGTGAATTAATTTATATATAGTTAATATAAAATTAATTACTCAAAATGTCCCGTTCAGTACACACAAAGTGTACTAGCACAGAGAGTCGGAACAATAGACGATACTATTATCTATTTCCGTAACCAAAATAGGCCTACTAAAACTCTGTACTACAGTCGTACCGATGGTATGTCTATTTCTATCTAAATTATGAACATAAAACTTATATTCTGCAAGAACCTTAAATATGATATTTTGTGTACAAGCCGTACTCTACACACTAGATTAAATATACTATACAAAATATCGAACATCCATTCATAAACTTAAAGAAATGATACACATACATTGCTCATAAATATTCTCATAAAATGAAAAATTAATTTTATTAAAATAAAATTAAATACTAAAAATATAATTTTCAGTATACCAACTCTAACAATCTCCCACTTATACTCAAAATCATACTTCCATACATCTGACTCCTATGTCCTCTACATTACTATCAAAAGTCTTAGCCGGTATGCTCTTTGTAAAGGATTTATAAGGTTGTCTCCTCATGTTGTTAGGGTTAGTATACTGGAAATTATATTTTTAGTATTTAATTTTATTATAATAAAATTAATTTTTTATTTTATGAGAATCTTTATGAGTAATGTATGTGTATTATTTTCTCAATATTATGCATAGATATCTGATATTTTGTATAGTATTTAATCTGGTGTGTAGAGTACGACTTACACACAAAATATCAGATTTTAGGTTTTTGTAGAATATAAGTTTTATGTTAACAATTTAGATGAAAATGGACATACCATCGGTACGACTGTAGCACAAAATTTTAGTAGGTCTATCTTGATGACAAGGAACAAATAATAGCGTCGTCTATTATTCAGACTCTCTGTGCTAATACTTTTTGTGTGTATTGAACGGAATATTTAGGGTAATTAATTTTATATTAACTACATATGAATTAATTCACACCCCAAGATTATTATGAATAGTGCTTATTCTCTTAATCCTAAAATAATTATTGATTTGTGTATATTTAATATTCGTTATTTTGATTCATTAGAGAGTGTGATCTTATATGAGTCTATATTCCCGGTGAGTTAGATGGTGGTATTATTTATATAGCGAATATTAGTTATTGACGGAATTCACATCCCGAAATATCAGAATTGATAATACCCCCTTAAAGAAGCTTATAAGTTTTGACCGGGCTAAACCTTACTGGTGGATTTGATTATCCGATGGTTAAATAAGTTAAGCAGAAATGCTTAAGGAATATTCTGATGCCGATTAAATTAAATTGTCAATTATTAAATTTAATTGGCGGGTCTCGAAAATATTAACGTGAGAAAAAATGGTAAATATTTAATAACAAGAGCTCAATGCTATATGGTCTTGAAATTATGGGTTAGAGTATAATTATAGTTTTTTAGTGGTGTTAACTGTTATTTAGTGTTTTATGAAAATTGTAGAAACTGCTGTAAGTTTTTCATAATTGCAGATACCGCTATATGGTTTGCTTAATTGTAGAAATTGATGATACGTGTCTGCGTTTTACTGAAAGTCTTACTCATAATTACTTCCCAGGTCGTTGCTGTAGCCCTATATATATGCGGGTAGGCTGAACCAGTTTCATAACTTGTCTTCTAAGACTAAAGCTGTTTTGATTCTGCTGGTACAAGTTCTCAGAGGATTATAGCCCACACTATATCTGAGAATCACATAAAAAAATACAGTAGAAGATCTGACAGGAGCTTCAACTCAGACTCAAATCGTAGTTGAAGATTCAACCGGTAAAAAGGTATTTTTCTAAATTAACTTCGGATGCACGAGTTTTATTTTGATCGTTACTCATCAAAAGTTTTATCTGGAGTCCGTTTTAGCGTTTGCCCGCCCAGTTAATTTTTTTTAGATAATCGTTCGTAAAAACAAAGATTTTGAAAATTTTGCCTCCAACAGATGTAAGCTCTATGACTAACTAAAAATATGAATCTGTGTACCCTAAAAGTACTAGTAAACCAACATATAATCCTTAGGTCTTTTCAAGTACTTGATAATATCTTTTATAACAATCCAATGCTCCTGCCCTAGGTTAGACTGATATCTGCTAACCATGCCAATGGCAAAGCAGATGTTGGATCTAGTGCAAAGCATAGCATACATGCGGCTTTCTACTACCTAAGCTTAAGGAACCGCCTTCATCTTCTCTATCTCATCAGGTGTCTTAGGATACTGATCATTGGATAGAGTGATTCCATGCCTGAAATGAAAAAACCCTTTCTTGAAATCTTGCATGCTAAAACGAGTAAAAATATCATCTATATATTTTGCTTGTGATAAGCCTAACATCATTTGTTTTCGATCTTGCACAAGCTTGATCCCAAGAATGTGACTGGCGTCTCTCAAGTCCTTCATTTCGAACTGCCCAGATAACCATACTTTAACCGTAGATAAAGCCCCTACATCGTTTCTGATGAGTAATATATCGTCTACATAAAGTACTAGAAAGATCACCACACTTCCGTCACACTTCTTGTACACACAAGACTCATTCAGACTTTAATCAGAATCATAAGACTTAATAACTTGATCAAACAGAGTGTTCCAAGACCTCGATGCCTGCTTAAGTTCATAAATAGATTTCTTAAGCTTACACAACATGTGTTCATGACCCTTTGCAATGAATCTGTCTGGTTGTATCATATAGATACACTCATCAAGACTTTCATTAAAGAAAGCTGTCTTTATATCCATTTACCAGATTTCGTATTCTAAATGAGCGACAATGGATAAGAGAATTCGGATAGACTTAAGCATGGGTACCGGTGAAAAGATTTTCTCATAATTGATCCCTTCTTTCTGAGTGAACCCTTTAGCAACAAATCTAGCTTTGAAGGTTTCAACCTTTCCTTCTGCTCCTCTTTTTCTCTTGTAGATCCACTTTCATCCAATGAATTTTATCTTTTCGGGTGGTTCTACAAGTTCTCAGACCTGATTGGAATACATAGATTCTATCTCTAAATTTATAGCCCTTTGCCAAATATCTACATCTTTGTCGTGAAGTACTTCATTGTAGTTACAGGGTTCGGTATTTAGTTCTGCTGAGATCTTATCAAAAGACTCTTTCAAGAACATATACCGATCAGATTGATGAATAACCTTTCTACTACGACGAGGAACTACCTGTGTCTGTGCACTAGCAGTAACACGTTGTGCAGAATCTGAACCCTGTGCAACAGCACCATGTTCTTGATTTGCACTTACCTCGATAATCCTCCCACTACGACAAGGTAATGGAATATCAATGACATATTCTTCCGTTCTACTAGTATTTTCTCTCAGTTCTTTTAGAATAATTTTGCTATTGATCCTGTGATCCATAATATAATTCTCTTCCAAGAATCGGGCATTGGTGCAAATAATGACCTTCTGATCCTTAGAATTATAAAATAGAACATCCTTCATTTTCTTAGGATACCCTACAAAGAAACAGACTTCTGTCATCGGTTCTAACTTATCCACGTCCCCTTTTAGCACATGTACTGGACACCCTTGAATTCGAATGTGTTTCAGACTAGGCTTACGACCGGTCCATAATTATGTGAGAGTAGAAGGTACCAAGTTCAAAATGTAAGCCACTATCTCTAAAGGGAGTCCCCAAAACGAATCGGATAAACCTGAATAACTCATCATGGACCTTACCATTTTCATAAAAATCATATTCTTTCTTTCTGCTACACCATTTTGCTGCGGAGTGTTAGGTGCAGTTAATTAGGATGTATTCTCCTTTGATGATAAGTAGTCCTTAAACTCTCCAAAGAGGTATTTTTTTCCACGGTTGCATCGTAGTAATTTGATAGTTTTACCTAGATGCTTCTCCGCCTACGTCTTGAATTCTTTGAATTACTCAAAACATTCAGACTTACAATGCATCAGGTAAATGTATCCATACCTTGAGTAGTCATCAATTGAACTAATAAAGTACTCAAAGTAACCTCTAACCCGAATTGTCATAGGACTATACACATCAAAATGAACCAATTTCAACGATTCTTTAGCTCTATATCCCTTAGCCGAAAAGATTCTCTTGGTCATTTTACCTTCTAAACAAGATTCACAGACTGAAAGTGCCTCCACTTCTAATGAACTCAAAGGTCCATCTGCTACCAGTCTATTTATTCTTTTTAGATTAATATGAACCAAGCGTAAGTGCCAAAGAAACATTTAGTTTATTAAAGAAGAAAACTTTCTCTTATATGGTAATATAGACGTGTTATTCATTTCATTCAGTTATAGTGTAGGAGAGATTGGAGTAAAATATAAAGATCATCCGTCAATATACCAGAATAGATAACCCATTTATTATCCTTAATAATCACAGAGTTATTAAAAATAAATTAAATATTCATTTTTAGCCAATCCAGAAATGAAAACTAAGTTTCTTCTAATGACAGGTACATAAAGACAATCTCTCAATATTAAAACTCGATCTCTGCCAAAATTGAGAGTGATATCTCCTACTGCAACTGCTGTTAATTTTGTATTATTACCCATATGCAGGTAAATCTCCTCATCACTAAGTTGTTGGATTTTTTGGAACATCTGCAAAGAATTACAGACATAATTAGTAGCTCCTGTATCGACATACCAAGTATCGATAGATAACACTGCTAAACATATTTTCATAACTAGTGAACAGAAGTAATCCTTGTTGTTCTGCTTACTATGAAATATTGGACATAACTTTTTCTAGTGCCGTGTTTGGTTATAGTGAAAACATTTGTCTTTCGGTTTTTTCACACCAATCCGTGGCCCACTAATTACCCTGAAAATCGTGTCTCCCTTTTTCTGAACATTTTTATTCTTCATGCCTTTTTGCACCGGGAAAGAATCTTTTTCAGAAACAAACACATTTCTTGGTATTCATGGAATACCATTGGTAGTTAAAACTATATCCAAGTTATTTTTTCAGTTAACAAAATTTGGTCCCGTAAGTGTATTTTCTTTGAGAATGGAAGCGAGTGGGTTGAATGCTATTTTAATCTTAAAAATCACATAATTAAAAAAATCATTAATAATGATGAGCAAAATTTTGAATTCATTTTAATTTGATTTTCTCTACTATTTTAAAATTAATTTGCTAGCAGCCTGGTAACTTGAGAATAGTATGGCTCGATGCGAGAACGTCTACTATTCTTCATAAGACCAGACAGGATAATTCTTTTTAATTTTACTATTTAGGCAACTGACAATGCCAAGTAAAATTAAATAACTGACATAGCTTCAGTTCAGTATATGATAACAGTGACTCAGATGGAGATAATACTATTATATACATTTAAGTGTTAACAATCACCTAATCCTAAATCAATCGCTTCGCAATGAACCCTTCAGATGGAAAAGTGATCCATACTAACAATTATATAGAATTATCCCTAAAGGAAGTTTGTACTGACGATACCGCAATTAATCTGTCCATTTAGGAGGAAGGCCTTACTGCCGACACACAAGGTTTAATTGCTTCGCCTACAAATTGGTAATGGAGACCGTAGAATTTATCTGTGAATAAATTTTCTCTCCCTCTTAGATTTTTATAATATTTTTAAGGATTACAAAAATTCATTTAATTAAAATAAATTTATTAATTTCGAAAACCACACAATCTGAAAGAATCAAATATCTTTTTGTGTACACAATTTCAAAAATTCTGTTTTATCAAATTATCTTTTCGTGTTTAAATGCATAACAAATAAAATTTAATAAATACATAATTTTTTTTAACTTTTCAACTAAGGTAATGATTAAAGGCATTTATTTATTTTATTTTTCATTTCACATTTTTTAAAAAATAATAATTTATTTCGATTCAACATGTTTCCATTTAATTAATTCAAAATTCAGAATTAATTCCCACATTTTTCTAAGATATCCAATTTTTTTAAAAAAAATCATCTTAAAGGTGATATTTTGTAAAAAAAATAAAATATTTAAAAATTTTCTATTTAATTAAAACTAATTAATTAAAAAAACTTAATTTTATTTTTTATTACAAAATATATTAATTAAAATTAAAATTTTAAATTAATTAAATTAACAAGATAAATAAAATAGATATGCAATCATTCACGCAGTTTATATATATATATAAACACGATACATATATTTTCGTTTTATGATCCAAGTAAAACGCTGAAACATTTCAGTCTCCCAAAGAGCATAAACTATAATATTCCTCTTTTATCTTTGATTCTTGTATTCTAATTGCATCAGGCTTCTCTGTATAATTTGATATATCAATATATATCAAATCAATCCCATATCAATCATAAAATTAGCACAAAATAACCCCGAAAGAGAGAAATCGCTGGCCCACCAGCCACCGCCGGTGACACCTAACCGCCGCCTTCAGGTGGCTTTTACCGCCTCATTCGAGTTCCGTTTTTTACGATCTTTATACCGTTGAAAAACTCTCGAAATATGAGATTTTTCTGTCATAAAATAAAATAAAAAATTATCTGAAAAATGGCCAAAAAAATTATCCGAACCACAAAAATCGCTGCTGGCCGCAATATCACTGCGCTGCCAACTTCCCGAGGCTTTTTCGACATCTACCCGAACTCCGTTTTCGACATACTTTACACCAAAAGAAAGATGTCAAAAAGTACTATTTTTTATTAAAAAAAAAAATTGCTTGAAAATAGCTCAAACAATTGCCAAAAAAAACACCTAGAACAGACTGCCGCCGCTCCTGTGCGCCGTTGCTTGGAACTGCCAATTTTCCAAGGCTTTTTCGACCTCTTTCCGAACTATATTTTTAACGTACTTTATATCATTGGAAATCTCTTGAAAAGTAAAATCTTTCTGTCAAAAATTTTGTTCGAAAATAGTCAAATAATTGCTTGGAAACCACTGCTACCGTCGGCCTATTTGCCGTCTGTTTGGGATGTGATTTTGGCATAATTATTTTTTTATTTTTGACAATATTTTGAGGGATATTTTATTACTATTTTATGTTTAAAAAATTACCCAAAAAAGACCCACAAATGCCCAAAAAATCATAAAAATTGCCACCGACAAAGCCACCAGAATCGAGTTATTTTGGTAATTTTTTCTCGCTGTTTTTAACTTAATTTTTATGCTGTTTTTTATTCATAAATACTGTAGAACAACTCACCAAAAAAAACTATTTAAAAATCATTAAAAACTTACCGCGATTCGTGACCCGTAAAAGTCCGAACCACCGACGGTGCTGCCTCTGTTCTTCATATTCTTGGATATGTACAAGTTGTTCTTAAATAATTTAAGCATATATTTTTAAAATAAAAACTAACTATTACATCGATTCCATATCCCGAAGACTCACATTCGATCTATCATGGTCAACTTCCGTGATTAAAAAAAAATTATCATTCACAAACTATTCAATCAAACATGAAAAATAAAGGACGATCATAAAATCGGGATTAGAACGCCTGCAAAATAAAGTTAGTAACAGTTCTAAAACTACCCTATTTCGATAACTAAAAATAAAAAATAAAACTGCTATGATACCATTTTTTTGGGTAATTAAATGTAACATAAAAGAAGAAAAAAAATTACATGATTCCAAGAGGCATACCTCAGGAGATTACGTCACTAACCAAACAGAATAAAAAACAATCATAAATCATATGACCCCACGCACAACCCGCGTGGGCAAAATACACCAAAACCCCGCAGGGAAGAGCTACCAACCTGCGAGACCAAAAGACCATTTCTTCTTTTCCTTACCGCTAGACTGCTTAACCTGCTTACTCTCTCCATCAACCGGAGTCCCCAAATTCTTATCCTCACTATTTTTCTTTTTCCTTTTCTTATGCACAAGCACGCTAAAAAAGTTTGAAATAGGAGTTACAGTTACCGCTTGCTCCCTGTCATTCATCTCTGCTGAATTTGAAAAATCCATAGAAGCCTTATTTTTCCTAGGCATCTTACAATCACCCGCATCCACATGTGAAGGATGAGCTGCATACTCCATCAAAGAACCATCCTCCTCTTGCTCCCTATTACCTGCATCTGCGGGTTTTGTTAACTTCACTCCAACATCAACAGCCGTAGGCACATCAGCCACCTTACTATTAGTTCCTTTTCGCATAACTTTGCCAAAGCCCACAACAGTTGTATCATCTGGCTCACGAGTCTTCCCCATGTTCATCGCAGCTACACTAGTGGGAGAGGCACAAGGGGAAAGCAAAGATGGACGGTCAGACCTACTAGCACCTTTGCCGACCCCCTTTCCTCGACCGACTGGAGTCCACTCATCTTGACACTCTATAGGCTGATTCTGACATCGGTTAATATCATGACCAAAATCTTTACAATGGGAGCAAATCGATGGTACACCTTGATACTCAACACTAACTTCCACACTATCCCCTACACATTGAACAAAGATAGAATGTAACAAAGACTTGATCGCATCAACTTCCACACACACCCGCGCATATGAAATGCGTTGCTTTGTATCCGTGGCCTTGTTCAGATAGAGAGGAATACCAACTGCACTAGCTATTCTACTAAGATATGTGGAATTCCAGAATTCGAGGGGAAGCTCATGAAATTTTACCCAAATAGGAATTTTAGAGAGAGCCTCTTTAGCAAGCTTGAGCCTCTTTTTCCAACGACGCAGGATCAGAAGCCTTCCCGAGAAATGCCAAGGTCCCTTATCTAAAATCTTCTCCATGGCTTCCATACTGCAGAACTAAAAAATGTAAAAACCTTTGTCAATACCGTAGACATCCACCAAACCCACTTGCCCCCACAACCTTCTAGCCGTAGCTTTAACCAAACCAAAAGCTAGGTCTATATCCAGGATATAGCCCACTAGGCAGGATTCCCAAGACTTGTCGTCGACCAAATCACCGACAATTTCAATAACCTCAGGATGATTTGGGTCCTTAGCTTCCACAAATTCAAGGTTAGAACAAGAAAAACTTCGGTTCATATGCAAAGATGCCCAAGATTTTGGTTTGAGGCAAATTCTCGAGTACCTTGCCTACATTTGCAGAATTTGCAGCAACCACATGCTCTTCATTCAGATTAACTTGGGAAACCATGGGGGCCCAAGGCCTAGCAACCCAACAACAAGCTCAGCCCCCTGTTGGGCTAACTACACCTGTTCTCGCCTACCAAAATGAGCACCGCCTCTACTCGGGGGACGCCTGCCTCCCCTACCCCTAGAAGAAAAGGGGTACCTCGCAGCACCTTGCGTTGTGTGCTCACCATGGAAGTTACCCAAGTTTGCTTCAATGTCAGCTATACGTCCCAAGCGGTGGGGGCTACGACCTTTCCGAGCTCGGTTCAGTGCCTCAATAGCAACTTTCTCAAAACAAATACTGGCCTCAACTGAAATAGGGCTTGATGAAGCATCAGCACCATCGCCATCCTCGAGTCAAGGAGACTTCGCCACAGCCCTAACCCATTCTGTTACCTGGCCACATGGTAAAACCCCACTAGGATGGGATTGAGGAGCAATCCTAGGTTGTGATTCTTGATCGGGAGAAGAACCCCCTGAACTGGAAATACCTGTCGCACCATCACGACGGTTTGCCGGCGACTAGCCGCACTCAGCCTCACCTGGGATGAGGGAGACCAAGTAGCCTTCATCGATCCCTCACTTTGCATAAAACCCTTACCTGGATCCTGCTCCGTAGCCAGATTAGAGAAGTCTGTCTTCATCGCCAAAGACCGAAGAGAACCCTAGCATGAAAAGGAGTTTTGCACCTTCAATCTCACCATTTTTCGCACCTAGTTACTGTAGCACCACACGTTTTTGCCTTTAAGTTGTTATCTGATACCAATTATTGGAGGTAAGACTGCTAAGATCTTTATTTTTACAAATGATTATCTAAAAAAAATAATTAGACGAACAAACACCAAAACGGGCTCCAGATAAAACTTTTGATGACGAACGATAAAATAAAACCCGTGCATCCGAAGTTAATTTAGAAAAATACCTTTTTACCGGTCGAATCTTCAACTATGATTTGAATCCAAGTTGAAGTTCCTATCAGATCTTCTACTATATTTTCTTATGTGATTTCTGAACGTAGTGTGGGCTACGAAATATCGAGAACTCGTACCGGTAGAACCTGGACAGCTTTAGTCTTAGAAGAAAAATTATGAAACTAGTTCAGCTTACCCACATATTTATAAGGTAACAGTAGGGACCTGAGAAGTAATTATAAGTAAGACTTTCAGTGGAACACAAACATGTATCAGCAGTTTTCATAATTAAGCAAACCTCATAGCGGTATCTACAATTATGAAAAACTAGCAGCAGTTTCTGCAATTTTCATAAAACACTGAATTACAGTTCACACTACTAAAGAACTATAATTACACTCTGACCCATAATCTCAATACCATCTTGCATTGAGCTCTTGTTATTAAATGCTTGCCATTTCTCCCCACGTTATGATTCTCAATACCCATCAATTAAATTTACTTACTGACAATTTAATTTAATCGACATCTTGATATTTCTTAATCCCTTCCACTTAACTTATTTGATGGTCAAATAATTAAATCCACCTGAAGGATTTCGCCCGGTTAAAACTTATAAGCTTCTTTAAGTGGGTATCATCAATCTCGATCTTTCAGAATAGAAATTCCGTTAATAGTTAATATTCGCTACATAAATAATACTGCTATCCAACTCACCGGGAATATAAATATACGCAAATCAATAATTATTTCAATATTAAGAGGATAAGCACTATTTATAATAACCTTGGAGTGTGAATTAATTTATATAGTCAATATAAAATAAATTACTCTAAATGTCCCGTTCAATACACACAAAGTGTACTAGCACAGAGAGTCGGAATAATAGACGACTCTATTATCTGTTCCTCATAACCAAGATAAGCCTACTAAAACTCTGTGCTATAGTCATACCGATGGTCTATTTTCATCTAAACTGTGACCATAAAACTTATATTCTGTAAGAACCTAAAATTTGATCTTTTGTATGCAAATCATACTCTATACACCAGGTTATATACTATACAGAATATCGAATGTCCATGCATAATATTAAAAATATGATACACATACATTATTCATAAAGATTTTCATAAAATAAAAAATTAATTTTATTAAAATAAAATAAAATAATAAAAATATAATTTTCAGTATACCAACCATAACAATAAGATCCTTTTTTAATGAATCAAACGTTTCTTTGGCACTTATGATTAGGTCATATTAATCTAAAAAGGATAAATAAACTGGTAGAAGATGAATTTTTGAGTTCATTGAAAGTGGAGTCACTTTCAGTCTACTAGTCCTACTTAGAGGGTAAGATGACCAATAGGCCTTTTTGGGCCAAAGGGTATAGTGCTAAAGAACTGTTGATATTGAGTACTTCGTCAGTTTCATTGACGACTACTCAATGTATGGATATATTTACTTGATACACCATAAGTCTGAAGCCTTTGAGAAATTCAAAGAATTCAAAGTGGAGGTGGAGAAGCGTCTGGATAAAAGTATCAAGTCACTATGATCCGACCGTGGTGGTGAGTACCTCTTTAGAGAGTTTAGGGATTACTTGCCATCCGAAGGGATTATATCTTAGTTGACTGCACCGAGCACTACACAGTAAAATGGCCAACACTGCCCAACCTCACATCCCCCCAGGGGTCGAACCCTGGGGTGTCAACCCCCCATTTCCCAACTTAACTACCAAAAAAAAAGGTGTAGCAGAAAGAAGGAATAGGACTCTTATGGAGATGGTAAGGTCGATGATGAATTATTCAGAATTACCCAATTCATTTTGGGGACTTGCATTAGAAACATTGACTTATATTTTGAACTTGGTACCTTCTAAGTCAATATTTTCAACTCCCACAGAATTATGGACTACGCATAAGTCTAGTCTGAGAGATATTTGGATTTTAGGGTATCCAGCACGTGTTAAAAAGGAACGTTGGTAAGTTAGAACCAAGGATAGAAGTCTGTTTCTTTGTCGGATATTCCAAGGGAACAATACCCGATTCTTAGAAGAGAATTATATTAAGGATCACAGGATCAAAAGTAAAATTGTTCTGAAAGAATTAAGAGAAAATACCAGTAAAACGAAAGAAAAACCACAAGTCACTGATATCCCATTGCCTCGTCATAGTGGGAGGATTATCGGGACAAGTGCAGATCGAGAACTTGATCAGGGTGCTACCAATAACATATCAGATGAGCATTTGGGTAATGGTGCACAGGGTTTAGATTTTGCACAGCGCGCTACTGCTAATACACAGACGTAGGTACTGCCTTGTCGTAGTGGGAGGGTTATTCATTAACCCGATTAGTATATGTTCTTGAGAGAGTCTTTCGACAAGATCCTAGTAGAATTGGATATCGAACCCTGTAACTATAATGAAGCACTCTAGGACAAAGATACAGATCTTTGACAAAAAACTAGGAATTTAGAGATAGAATCTATATATTCTAATTAGGTTTGGAAACTTGTAGAACCACCTGAAGGGATAAAACATATCGACTGTAAGTGGATCTAAAAGAGGAAGAGAGGAACAGACGAAAAAGTTAAAACTTTCAAAGTTAGGCTTGTTGCAAAAGGGTTCACTAAGAAAGAAGGAATCGATTATGAGAAAAAAAATTTACCGGTAGCCACGCTTAAGTCTATCCAAATTCTCTTATCCATTGCGGCTCATTTCGATTATGAAATTTGGTAAATGGATGTCAATCAGATGGTTTCATAGCAAAGAGCCAGGAGCACATGTTATGCAAGCTTAAGAGATCCATTTATGAACTTAAATAGGCATTGTGGTCTTAGAATACTTCGTTTGATCAAGTCATAAAGTCTTATGATTTTGATCAAAGTCTAAATGAGTCCTATGTGTACAAGAAGTGTGACGAAAGCGTAGTGGTCTTTCTAGTATTTTATATAGATGATATCTTGCTCATTAAAAACGATGTGGGGGTGTTATCTTCGGCAAAAGTATGATTGTCTGGGCAATTCACTATGAAGGACTTGGGAAAAGCCAATCACATCCTTAGGATCAAACTCTTGCGAGATCGAAATAAAGAATGTTGGGCTTATCACAAGCAAAGTACATTGATGACATTCTTGCTCGTTTTTATCACACCCCAAACTTCGGGCCCCGTGAAACACCTATAACAACTAGATAAAACCCAATCCGAGAATACACTCTCAAAGATAAACCATGCATGCATTATATATAAACGCCAAATGGCAACATTACACGGCTCCAACGCCCAAAAAATATGTTATAGCATACATGTAATGAAAGAACAAAAAGAAAGACTATAACTCTTCCACCTCTCCCACACCTCCTGATCAACCTGCGTGACTGGTACCTGAAAAAAATCAAAATTCCACACCGTGAGCTAAAGCTCAGCAGATTCTAAACAACACATACAATATAAGCTAAACATGCTAGGAAAACGAGATGCAGTTTTTGACTCTCTTTCAAGCCATTTAAAACAGTTTGAAACAGTTTTGGTCACGACTCACCAGAGCCAGATAATAATTTTCACATCCAATGGGAAAGCGAGGATACAAACCATTTTTCGACTCATTAGAGCCTTGAAAACGATTCCAGTATTACGACTCTCGTAGGCCGTTAATACAATTTTTAAGAAAATTGATCTATCCGTCCCAATATGCAGTACATGCAATCCATGAATCTTCTCGGACTTTCATCGAAGGGCCACTGCCCTAACTAATGCATCTTCTCGAACTTTAACCGAAGGACTACTGCAGCCCCAATCGCACACACACCGGCTTTCGCAGCCTACCTCATACGCTGGCTTTTGCAACCCACCTCATACACCGGCACACGCACACGTGCATCATCAACCAGGATTTACATCTACTGGATCACAGATTCATCTAATCCATTTCATACACATA
>JAUMHN010406414.1:0-15056 GCA_032360265.1 Heliamphora ciliata
TAATTTTATTCTTTTAGCTTTTTTGATATTTTTTTTACATATAAGGGAAAACTTAAATTTTACATATGACTTATTTATTTTTTTGTAGCTTAAAAGTCACTATTTTTTTAATTAAATAATTTTTTTAACTTTTTAATTTAAATTAATTTTAAATTAAAAAATTAACTTAAAATCAAGTTGGCAACCGAACGTGTAACTTAAAATTTTTATAAATTTTTTTGTGTGCATAAATTTGTTTGGAACACTCATTTTCAACTCATGAGTGTTGACTTTCACGGTTTTGAAAGCTATTGTACTCGAAGTCATATCATTAATATTTACAACAATTAATAGAGAAAAATATTTTTTTTTCTTTTTTGGAGAAATAACATGAAAAAGAGAGGTTGATGGTATTTGACAACTGTCAACCAACATGAGATATCAAAAAAATTGCAGCAGCGTGCAGATTCGATGATATTTAATATTATGAATTTTCAAAAAAAAAATCTTAAACTGAATGTATATATTGCTTATTGAAAGTGTATATAAACAATTATTTTATGTTTTTTGAAATTTTTAATTGGAAACATCTTGTTCATTAATTTTCAATCAGAATAATCGTACAATCAAGAACGTGGAGCGTACTGTGCCTAAAAAGGCAACACGCTCGTATTGTGCCTTGTTTGGTAATTTTTTTGAATAAATTTTTATAATTCAATCCGTTCATTACATAGAATTCGTCAACTTCGTTTAGTTTAAAAAATTTCAGATTCATCTGATACATATAACTAAGTGATTGAATAAGATCTTTTAATATTATTTTATAAATAAATAAATAAAAATTAAAATTTTAAAATATATTATTAACCAAATGTTACTCAATTACTTAGTTAAAAGTATCAGATGAATTCAAAATTTTATATATTTAACAAACTCGATGAGTTCTACGTAATTAACGGATTAAATTATAAAAATTTATTCACAAACCATGTCAAACAAGGTACTATACGAGCATACTGATATTTTAAACGCAGCACGCTCCCGGTATCCATACAACCAATGTGCATAAGAGGTAAAGAGTCACAAAAATTCAATAATTAAAAACATCCTGGATCAAAATAATTAAAAATATTTAATAATTAATACACATATATCAATATATTTTTTCTTTTTGTTGGCAGTCCTAAGAACTATCATTAACATATATTTTTTTTAGGGACTTTCAGTTAAATATTTAAAAAAATAAATTTTAACACACAAAGTTCATAAATAAAATTTTTTAACGTGCGAGATCCAATCACCTATAACATAGATAAAGTTAACACAATTAGTAAATTTATATTTAAATCATACAAATAAATTTATCTGTCATCTTATTTTATGTAAGACAGATAAATTTATCTGTATTCTGTATACAAATAAATTTATTTGTGCATTTTTATAACATGTATTAAGTACATAGATAAATTTATCTGTCTTGCTTAAATAAGCAGACAAATAAATTAATCTGTATAAAGAACACTTTGTCTTTTCAAAATACGTATAAAACACACAGATAAATTTATCTATATGCTTATTTATGCAAGACAGATAAATTTATTTGTGTGCATTATACATGTTTTAAAAATGCACAGATAAATTTATCTGTTCTAGGATCCAATTAGATCTCGTTCGTTAAAAATTTTATTAGTAGATGAAAAATAAAATCACCACTACTTTAAGAATTTAAGACTAATTTTTTATTTTTTGTTTTTATCATAATCATCCACACAATATAATGAATGGATTCAGAGCACAACATGCGATGCCGTGCTGCCTAACAAATTCCACACATATATTACTAATGTGATTTACTTTTGTATAAAATTGAATTAATTAAATATCATTAGTCAAGTAATAAGAATACATTTGCTTTAATGTGCATTCTTAAAAATTTACTGTTATCTAATTAGGAGTGTAATTTTGGTCTGAGGCCGTGAACGGTCCGAGATTCTCTTAAGGCTCGGTACTGTGCAGGCCAAATCTGGCCCGGCCAAAACTCGAGTCTGAACATATATTTTCGGGTTTAGACCTACCCCTCAAAGCCCATGAATTGGCCGGGCCCGAGGCCTGAGGTCCGGTCCATTGACTCAAAAAATAATAAACTTATAATAATAAACTAGTAAATAAAACTAAATCTCCTAAATTGTTTTTTTAATACAAATGAAAATTATATTTTTATAAAAACAAATTTTGTAAACTATTTTTCTTTTAATAACAAAGAAAATTATAATTTTCATTTTCATAAAAATAAAAATAAAACTATAAAAATTAATAAACTTATAATAAATAATAAACTAGTAAATTAATAATACCTTATAAACTTATAATAATATAAATTATAAACTTAAAAATTAATAATAAACTTATAGTAAGTAAACTAATAAATAAATAAAGCATAAACTTATATAATAAACTAATAAACTAATAACTAAAGATTCTTATAAAATAAAAAAATTAATTTTATTAAAATAAAATTAAATATTAAAACTAAATAAAATTCATAATTTTTAGTATACAACCATAATAATCTCCCACTTATGCTCAAAATAATGCTGCCATACATCTAACTCCCATGCCCTCTACATAACTATTAAAAATCTTAGCCGGTAGGCTCTTTGTAAAAGAATCTGTAAGATTGTCTCATAATACAATATTGGTTACAGCAACGTCACCCCTCTATACAACTTTTCGTATCAGGTGATACTTACGCTTAATGTGCTTTTCTTTCTTGTGGACTCTTAGCTACTTCGAGTTTGCAACCGCTGCGCTATTGTCATAATAAAGTATAATAGCCGACTGAACTGAAGACACCACATTTAGATCCAATAAGAAGTTCCTGAGCCAAACGGCCTCCTTGACTGCTTCAGAAGTTGCCACATACTCGGCCTCCATGGTGGAATCAACAATGAGGACTATTTGATACTTCTCCAACTTATAGCTCCACCTTCCAAGGTAAATACATATCCCGAAGTAGACTTACGAAAATTTTTGTCTAACTAGAAATTCGAGTCTGTGTACCCTAAAAGTACTAGATTATCTGCCTGGTAAACCAACATATAATCTTTAGTCCTTTTTTAGGTACTTCATTATATTCTTTACCATAGTCCAATACTCTTTCCCTCAGATAGATTAATATCAGCTAACTATGTAAACGGCAAAGCAGATGTCGGGTCTAGTACAAAGCATAGCATACATTACGCTTCCTACTACCGAAGCATAAGGAACCGCATTCATCTTTTCTATCTCATCGGGTGTCTTAGGATACTAATCCTTAGATAGAGTGATTCTATACTTGAAAGGCAGAAACCGTTTCTTATAATCCTGCATGTTAAAACGAGTAAGGATATCATCGATATACTTTTCTTGTGATAAGCCCAACATCCTTTGTTTCTGATATCACAATAGCTTGATCTCAAGGATGTGACTAGCTTCTCCTAAGTTTTTCATATTGAACTGTTCAGATAACCATACTTTTATCGAAGATAATACTTCCACATCGTTTCCGATAAGCAAGATATCATCTACATAAAGTACTAGAAATACTACCACGCTTCTGTCATGCTTCATGTACACACATGACTAATTTGGACTTTGATCAAAACTATAAGACTTAATGGTTTGATCAAATCGAGTATTCTAAGACCTCAATACCTGCTTAAGTCCATAATGAATCTTTTAAGCTTGCACAACATGTGCTCCTGATCCTTTGTTATGAAACTGTTTGATTGTACCATATAGATACACTCGTCAAGACTTCCGTTAAAGAAAGCTGTCTTGACATCCATCTTCTAAATTTCGTAATCAAAACAAGCCGCAATGGATAAGAGAATCCGGATAGACTTAAGCATGGCTACCGACAAAAAAAGTTTCCTCGTAATCGATCATTTCTTTTTGAGTGAACCCTTTTGCAACAAGCTTAGTTTTGAAGGTTTCACTATTTTCGTCTGCTCTTTTCTTTCTCTTGTAGATCCACTTACATTTGATGAATGTTATCCCTTTAGGTGGTTCTATAAGTTTTCAGACTTGATTAGAATACATAGATTCTATCTCTGAATTTATAGCCTTTTGCCAAAGATCTGTATCTTTATCTTGGAGTGCTTCATTATAGTTATAGGGTTCGGTATCCAATTCTGCCGGGATCTTGTCAAAAATTGCTCCCAAGAACATATACCAATTGGGTTAATGAACAACTCTCCCACTACGACGAGACACTACTTGCATCTGTGTACTATCAGTAACACGCTGTGCAGAATTTGAATCTTATGTAACATTACTCACATACTCTTCAGACATGTTAATGGTAACACCCTGATCATGATCTGTATCTATCCCGATAATCCTCCCACTACGACGAGGTAATGGGATATCAGTGACTTGTAGTTCCTCTTCCGTTCTACTGGTATTTTTTATCATTTCTTCTAGAAAAATTTTACTTTTGACCCTGTGGTCCATAATATAATCCTCTTCCAAGAATTGGGCCTTGGTGCTAACAATGACCTTCTCATCCTTAGAATTATAAAATAGAATACTCTTTGTTCCCTTGGGATACCCCACAAAAAAATAGACTTATGTCCTCGGTTTTAACTTACCCGTATTTCTTTTCAGAACATATGCTGGACACCTCCAAATTCAAATATGTCTCAGACTAGACTTACCCCCAGTCCACAATTTTGTGGGAATAAAAGGTACTGATTTAGAAGGTACCAAGTTCAGAATATAAGCCATTGTCTCTAATGCAAGCACCCAAAACGAATCAGGTAATCCTGAATAACTCATCATTGATATTTCCATCTCTATAAGAGTCCTATTCTTTGTTTATGCTACACCATTTTGCTGTGTAGTGCCCGGTGCAGTCAACTGGAATATAATCCCTTCTGATGACAAGTAATTCCTAAACTCTCCAAAGAGATACTTCTGCCACAGTCAGATCGTAGTGATTTCATACTTTTACCTAGAAGCTTCATCGCCTCTGCATTAAATTCTTTGAATTTCTCAAAATATTCAGAATTACGGTGCATTAGATAAATGTATCCACACCTTGAGTAATCATCAATGAAACTAACGAAGTACTCAAAGCTACCTTTAGCCCAGATAGTCATAGAACCACACACATCAAAATGAACCAGTTCCAATGGTTCTTTAGCTTTATAACCTTTGGCCGAGAGAGGCCTCTTGGTCATTTTATCTTCCAAGACTCACAAACTGGAAGTGCCTCCACTTCCAATGAACCCAAAGGTCCATCTTTTACCACTCTACTTATCATTTTTAGATTCATATGACCTAAACGTAAGTTTCAAAGAAATGTATGGTTTATTAAAGAAGAAAATTTTCTCATATATGATATATGAGATATGTTATTCAATTCAGTTAGTTGCAGTGTAGGAGAGATATGAGCTATAATATGCAGATCATCTACCAATGTACCAGGACAAATAAAATATTTATTTTTTAATAACTACAGAGTCATTAAAATAAACAGAATATTTATCTTTTATTAAATTAGAAATCAAAATTAAATTTCTTCTAATTGAATGTACATAAAGGCAATCTTTTAAAATTAAAATCCCATTTCTACTAAAATTGAGAGTGATATCTCTTACAGCAACTGCTGCCACCCTGGTATTCTTGCCTATATGTAGGTGAATTTTCTTATCATTAAGCTGCCTAGTTTCTTAGAACCCCTACAAAAAATTGCAGACATAATTAGTGACTCTTGTATTTACACACCAGGTACCGGTAGATAACACCGTTAAACATGTTTCAACCACTAGTGAACAGAAATTACCTAGTTTGTTCTGCTTACTGAGAAAAATTGAAACACTGCTTTTTTCAATACCCAAACTGGTTACAGTGATAGCACTTGCCTCTTGGTTTTTTCACACCAGCTTTTGTCCCCTTAGCTTCTTCTGGACCTGTGCCTCCCTATTTTTGAATTTTTTTCTACTTCTTACTTTTCGGCTTAGAGGAAGAACTTTTTTCAGTTACATGCACAGTACCTGGCTTCCTAAGAACAACCTCGGCTGCTTGAAGTTCTTCAAGAAGTTCTGCCAATGAAAAGCTGAGCTTATTCATGGAATAACTCAAGCAGACCTACTTAAAGCTATCAGGCAGTGTTTGGAGAATGATATTGACCTAGATTTTTCTGTCAATCTCAGCTCCTAGGATCTTTAGTTCATTCCGAAGACTGTTCATTTTCAAAACATAATCCCTAACTGGGATGTCTTCAGCCATGCTTGTATTCATTAGAGATTTCATGGCCACCTGCCTAGCAGCATGATTTTGATCTCCAAACATTTCTTTGAGGTTTATAATTATGTCATAGGCACTGGGTATAGACTGATGTTGATGTTGCAATACATTTGACATGGAAGCCAAAATGTAACAGTGAGCCATCTTATCAGTTTTTTGCTACTTCTGATAAGTTCAAATTTTTCTGTTCGGTCACCCCCTCATTAGGTACTAGTAGACAAATTTCAGACAATACAAATTTATAATTATCAGCAGATAAGATAATGTCTACATTTCTTTTTCAGTCTACATAGTTTGGTTCTGTTAGTTTATTTTCTTTGAGTATGGTCGTGAGTGGATTAAAAGCCATTTTAATCCTGAGAATCACATAATTAAAAATAACCGTTAATTATGACGAACTAAATTTTAAATTTATTTTAAATTTGGTTTCCTTTATCATTTAAAAAATTTTCCAGTAGCCTGGTACCATGCGAATAGCATGTCTCGATAGGAAGACGTCTACTATCCATCGTTTGTCAAGATACGCCAATTCTAATTAATTTTACTGTCTAGGTAACAGACCATGCCAAGTAAAATTAAATAGCTAATATAGTTTTCGTCTAGTAAATAATAGTAGTGAGTTAGATGGAGAGGATACTATTATTTACAGCTAAGTGTTAAATACTACCTAATCCCAAATCAATCGCTTCGCAATGAACCCTTCAGATAAAGAAGTGATCTACTCCAATAATTATCTAAAATTATTCCTAAAGGAGGTTCATACTGTCGATATCGCAATTAATTCTATCTGGCGGGAAGAAAGATCTTACGGTCAACACGCAGAATTAATTACATCACATACGAACTGGTGATGGAGATCGTAGAATTTATTTGTTAATAAATTTTCTCTTCCACTTAGATTTTTAAAATATTTTTGAGGGTTATAAAAATTTATTTAATTAAAATAAATTTATTAATTTCGAAAACCACACGATCCGAAAGATTTCAAAACATCTTTTTTTGTACACAATTTAAAATATTCTAATTTACCAAACCATCTTTTCGTGTTTTAATCCGTAACAAATAAAATTATCGATGAATGCACAATTTTTTTTATATTTTACGGCTAAGATATTGATTAAGGGCATTTAAATATTTTATTTTTACGTTACATATTTTTTGAAAAAAATAATTTATTAAGATTAAACGTTTTTATTTAATTAATTCAAAATTCAGAATTAATTTTCACATTTTTCAAGATATTCGATTTAAAAAAATCATCTTAAACATGTTATTTTGTAAAAATAAAATATCTAAATTTTTTTCATTTAATTAAAAACTTTTAATTAAAAAAATTTATTTTATTTTTTATTACAAAATATTAATTAAAATTAAAAATTTTAAATTAATTAAATTAACAGGAGAAAATAAAACAGATATACATCATCCACGCAGTTATATAAATAAAAAAATAATATATGTATATATCCCAATTTTATGATCAAACAGAAACTATATTGAGTTTCAGTCTCATGTTCAAAGATTAACTTGTAATCTTTCAATTTTTATCTGAATTAACTTTCAGCATCCAAGTTATATCAGGATTCTTCAATATGCAGTATTATACAAATACAACACTATTTGAATCATTACATATAAGAAAACAGCCCCAAGAGATGCAAAATCCAGCCACCATCGCCGGCGCTGCCGCATGCTGCCACTTCAGGCGGCTTTTTCCACCTCATTTGAGCTCCATTCTTGACCTCATTTTTTTTTCCTAAAAAATAGCTTATGAAAAATATTATTTTTTTGTAAAAATTTCAATTCAGAAACAGCTTAAAAAATAACTTTCGATGGCTGTTGAAACAGCCCCACAGTACACCCTGCGTTGCCGCTTGTTGCCGCCGCTTGTTCTGGCTTTTTTTCGTGGTTGTTTTGGTTTCCATTTTCTCCTGTTTTTATCACTGATATCCATCAACATGTTGTCTTGAAAAATGTCTCGAAAATAGTCCTGAAAGGGCTCGAAAAATCACCCCAAATAGCCCCCCGCCGTTGCCGAAAACTGCTGTTGTTTGCTAGCTATTTTGTGGCTATTTTGCCTCCAATTTCTTCATTGTTTTGGACTATTTTCTAGTTAGTTATACTGCTATATTATGCCCAAACAATTACTCAAAATAGTCTCAAAGATATTCCACAAATTAATGCATAAAACCTGTAGAAAATTACAAAAAAACTGTAGCAAAACCGTGTAAAAACTACCGCGATCTGTGGTTCAAAGCACCCGAAACCACCGCTGGTGCCGCCGATTACGCTTCTGCCTGTTCTTTGTGTCCTTAGATATTCAAATTTATTCTTAAATATTTTAAATAATATTTAAAAATAAATAAAATATTTTACATAGAAAACTTATGTCCTGTAGGTTAACATTCGAATTAAAAAAATATAAAGTATCACGATCAATCCTCGTGATTAAAAAATTAAATAATAATCATCATTCAACAATCCAATCAAATATGAATACAATAATGATCATAAAAGCGTGATTATAACGCCTGTAAAACAAAGTTATCACAATTTTAAATATACCCAGCCCCTCGATTAACTGTAAATAAAATCAAAACGGCATTGATACCAATTGTTGGAGGCAAACTGCCAAGATCATTAATTTGTAAACTATTTTTCAAAAAAATAAAAACTAGACGGACAATCGCCGAAACATGCTCTAGAAATATTTTTTTTGATGTCGAACGATCAAAATAAAAATTCGTGCCACCGTAATTAATTCAGATGAATACCTTTTGGTTGATTCTTCAACTATGAATTTTGATTTCATGAGTTGAAGTTTCGATCAGATCTTCTACTGTATTCCCGATGCGATTCTTGAACGTAGTGTGGGTTACGATCCTTCGAGCATTAAAACTGGTAGAACTTGGATAATTTTAGTCTTGAAAGATAACTTATGAATTTGCTTCACTCTATCCGCATATTTATAGGGTTACAATAGGGACCTGCAAAGTAATTATGACATAAACTTCTAGTGTAACCCAGATACCCATCCAGTGATTTCCACAAATATGTAAATCTCTCAGTGATTTCTGTAATTTTAAAAATATTGTAGTGGTTTCTGTAATTTTCATAAAATACTAAATTACAGTTCATCCACTAAAGAACTGTAACTGCACTTTTAGCCATAATATCAAGACCAATTTGCATTGAGCTCATATTATTAAATTCTTAACTCATCTCCCCACGTTAAGATTTTCGACACCCGTCAATTAAATTTAATTACTGATAATTTAATTTAATCGACACCTTTAAAATTTCTTAAACCCTTTCGCTTAACTTATTTGACTGCTGGATAATTAAATCCATCTGAGGGTTTGCCCCAGTCAAAACTTATAAGCTTTCTTAAGGAGGTATCGTCAATCTCGAACAATCGAAATATGGATTCCGTCAATAATTAATATTTACCATACAATTAATATCACTATCTAACTCACCGGGACAATAAACTTATAAAAGATCTCACCCTCTAATAAATCAAAACAACGAATATTAAATATACGCAAATAATAATTATTTTGAAATTAATAGCATAAGCACTTTATAATAATCTTGTGGTATAAATTAATTTATATAGTTAGTATAAAATTAATTACCTAAATGTAGTTCTATTTAATACACACAAAGTGTATTAGTACAACGAGTCGGAATAATAGATGACGCTATTATCTGTTCTCTGTAACCAAAACATGCCTATTAAAATTCTGTGTTATAGTCGTACCGATGGTTTGTCCATTTTCATATAAACTGTAAAGAAAAACTTATATTCTGCAAGAACCTGTAATCTGATCTTCTGTGTGCAAGTTGTACTCTACACATTAGATTAAATATTGCACAGAATAAAGGATAACCATGCATAACATTAATAAAATGATATTGCATACATTACTCGTTAAAATTCTCATAAAATAAAAAATTAATTTTATTAAAATAAAATTAAATATTAAAACCTAATAAAATTCATAATTTTTAGTATAATACATTAATAATATATTATAAATTTATGAACTTATAAACTAATATAAACTATGAAGTATGAACTAATAAACTTATAAACTAATAAAATATAATATCATAATAATAAGTAAATAACAAACTAATAACTAATAACTAATAATAAACTATAAATTTATAACTTATAAACTAATGTTAATTTATTAACTACTACTAATAAAGTAATAAACTAACATTATAGTATAAATTATAAACAAAATAACTTTGAAAGTAATAAAATTATAAACATATATAACAAATTAAACAGAAAAAGGAAAAAAAAAACTAAAAAAATAAAAACCCGTCGAAGGCCTAGGCCTGAGCCTGCGGCCTTAGCTCGAGTCTCCCTTAGGATCTGAGCCTACCCCTTGACGAAAAAACCTGACTCGGATCGGATCGAAAATTTAGCGCAAGCTCGTCTGGCCGAGGCAGACCAAAATTACATCCCTATGTCTAACTCACACGACTTGACAATATTCGATCAATTTATTTATTTTTTGTATGAATTATTTTCTCAATGAAATTTATAATATAAACATTTTAAATTATTTATGTAGGTATGAGATGAATCCTACTAGCGTACTTACCTCACACACCCCAAATTAACAATTAATAATGCTAATAATTTTTCAATGTTTTTTTAACGTATTCCTAAAGAGGGGAAATAGAATAAGAGAAGATTGTGCCCATGAAAACGGAATTTTGAAGGAATCACAGGGTGCTATATAGTCCAGTGAATCATGTTGGCTTTGATTACCTACTTTTTGTTAAGAAATTTTTGAAATTGAAATAAGAAATCAAAGAATGGTGCTTCAAAAGTGCTCTTAGGATCTCCCCTTTTGGATTCAGATTTCAAAATGCAGATATTCACCTTTTGGATCTAAAATCTCATCAATCCAAGTGACAACATCCAGCTTCAAATAACATAGTTAAAAAGACATAAAAAGGACAAAGTGTTCTAAAAATTACATAATTACCAAAGGCATTAATTTTAACTCTTCCCCATAATACCTTGTGGCACCCAACAATTCTCTGAGGCATTAAAAGTTATCTCTTGAAAGAGCTTTAGTGAATCTGTCTGCAACTTGGTCATTCGTGTTGCAATACTTGACTTGAATCTCTTCATCTTCCATAGACTCTAATGAAGTGATGTTTGATGGAAATGTACTTTGTGTGGCAATGATAAACGTGATTCTTTTTCAATGCAATGGCGAATTTATCACATAAAATTATAGTAACTTCACTTTACTTCTTACCAACATTTTTTAAAATCTTCTGTAGCCATATTGCTTGTGACATTGCCAATAATACTGAAACATATTCGGTCTTAGCGAAAGATTGTGCCACGGTTTGTTGTTTATTAGATGCTCATGAAAATACACTCAAGCTAATAAAAAATGCATATCCAAAATTACTTCTCATATTATCGACATATCTAGTCCAACCACTCTATGACTAAATTCAAATAACTTTGCATCAACATTTTGCTAAAATAAAATGTTAAATTCGAGTGTACCTTTTATTAGAGTTGGTATACTGAAAGTCATATTTTTAGTATTTAATAAAATTATTTTTTTATTTTATGAGAATTTTTATGAGTAATGTATGTATATCATTTTTCTTAATATTATGCATGAATGTTCTTTATTCTATACAGTATTTAATATGTGGAATAGAGTACAACTTATACACAAAAGATCAGATTTTAGATTCTTGCAGAATATAAGTTTTATGTTCATAGTTTAGATAGAAATGGACATACCATCGATACGACTATAACACAAAGTTTTAGTAAGACTGTCTTAGTTACGGAAAACAGAAAATAGCGTTGTCTATTATTCTGACTCTCTGTTCTAGTACACTTTGTCTGTATTAAATGGGATATATTTGGATAGTTAATTTTATACTGACTATATAAATTAATTTATACTTCAAGGTTATTATGAATAGTGTTTATGCTTTTAATCTTGAAATAATTATTAATTTGCGTATATTTAATATTCGTTGTTTTGATTCATTAGATGGTGCGATCTTATATGAGTCTATATTATCGATGAGTTAGATAGCGGTATTATTTACATGGTAAATATTAATTATTGATGGAATCCACGTTCCGAAAGATTGGGATTGACGATATCCCTTAATGAAGCTTATAAGTTTTGATCGGAGTAAACCCTATAGGTGGATTTGATTATCTGACAGTCAAATAAGTTAAGCGGAAGGGTTTAAGCAATTACAAGATGCCGATTAAATTAAATTGTCAGTAATTAAATTTAATTGGTAGATATTGAAAATCTTAACGTGGGGAGAAATGTTGAGCATTTAATAACAGGAGTTCAATGCAAGATGGTCTTGAGAATGTGGGTTAGAGTGCAATTATAGTTCTTTAGTGGTATAAACTGTAATTTAGTATTTTATGAAAATTATAGAAACCACTACAGTTTTTCATAATTGTGGATACCGCAATGAGGTTTGCTTAATTGTGAAAATCACTGATACGTATCTGTGTTCCACTAAAAATCTGACTCATAATTACTCTATAGGTCCTTGCTGTGACCCTATAAATATACAGGTAGGTTGAACTATGTTTATAACTTGTCATCAAGATTAAAGCTGTCCAGGTTCTGCCAGTATGAGTTCTCGATAGTCCGTAACTCACACTATGTTCGGAAATTACATAAAGGAATACAGTAGAATGTCTGACGGGAGTTTCAACTCGGAAACAAAAACGTAGTTGAAGACTTGATCAATAAAATGTATTCTTCTAAATTAAATTTAGTTTCACAGGTTTTAATTTTAATCGTTCGGCATCAAAAGTTTTATCTAGAGCCCGTTTCGGCGTTTGTCCGTCTAATTAATTTTTTTATCGAAAGTCGTTTGCAAAAAAAATGATCTTGGCAGTTTTTCCTCCAACATTTCGTATCAGAGCCGTTTTATTTTTTGTTTACGGCTATCGGGGCCGGATAGTTTTAGAACTGTGCTAACTATTATTTTGTAGGCGTTCTAAATCTTGATTTTATGATCTTCATATTATTATTTATGTTTGATTGGATGGGTTTGTATGATGATTATTTTTTAATCACGTGAGTTGACCGTGATAGAATAAGGTTTTTTCTGAAATCGAATGTGAGCTTTCAGGACACAGAATCGATGTAATAGTTAGGTATTTATTTTTAAATATCTGTTTAGATTATTTAAGAACAGATTAAATATATCCAAAAATACGAAGAACAAGCAGCAGCACCGGCGTTAGTTTCGAATTTTTACGGGCTATGAATCGCGGTAAATTTTTAATGGTTTTACATAGTTTTTTTTCGGTGAGTTTTCTGCAGTATTTATGCATTAAAAATAATAGCAAAAATAAGTCAAAAATAGCAGAAAAAATCATTAAAAACAGCCCACCATCGGCAGCTTTGCTGGCAGCGATTCGACGGCGATTTTGATGATTTTTTGAGTTATTTTTGGAATTATTTTTTGAGCAACTTTTAGGTATAAAATAGTAATAAACATACCTTAAAATACTGTCTAAAAATTATAAAACAATTAGGCCAAAAACAATGCACAACAGGCGGCAAACAATAGTGATTTTCCAGCGGCGGCGACGGCGCAACAGGCGCTGGTTCGGGGTTATTTTTGAACTATTTTCGAGACATTTTTTGAAGCAACGGGTTGCTTGATATTTGAGCTATTTTTTCAAAAAAAAAAGAGAGAACAAAAAGACCATCGAAAAAATTCCAAACAGCTCACTATTTGGGGTGGCAGTGCAGCTTGGGCATCGGTAGTTTTTTGGAATGTTTTCTGGGCAATTTTTTGGACTGTTTTTGAGCAATTTTTTTGATAAAAAATACTACTTTTTGAGAGCTATTTTTTTATATAAAAAGTGTAAAAAATGGAGCACCGAATTGGCGACAAAAGTTGCCTAAAGGTGGCAACACAATGGTGGCAGCGGTGGTGCTTGGGGGCCGGTGGTTGTTGCAGGCTTCGAGCTGTCTCAGATCGTTTTTCTGATATGTTTGAAGATTGATGTATAATATACTTGTATATTACACAGTATCAGGGAATCCTGATGCAATCAGAATACAAGAATCAGAGACGAAAGATTATTGTTACAGCTAATTCTCTACAAGAGACTAAAACGCTCCAGCGTTTCACTTTGATCATAAAATTGTGATATAAATATCGTGTTTATATATATATATATATATATGAACTGCGTAGATGTATATCTATTTTATTTTCTTCTATTAATTTAATTAATTCAAAAATTTAATTTTAATTAAAATATTTTGTAATGAACAATAAAATTAATTTTTTTTAATTAAAGCTTTTAATTAAACAAAATTTTTTTAGATATTTTATTTTTTACACAATATTACGTTTAAGATGATTTTTTCATAAAATCAGATATTTTGAAAAAATGTGAGAATTAATTCTAATTTTTGAATTAATTATTAAAAAAATATTTAATCGAAATAAATTATTAATTTTAAAAAAATGTGAAATAAAAAATAAAATAAATGCCTTTAATTAATAACTTAGCTAAAAGGAAAAAAAAAACTGTGCATTTATTAAATTTTATTTGTTACGCATTTAAACACGAAAAGATGGTTTGCTAAATCAGAATATTTGAAATCATGTACACGAAAAGATATTTAATTTTTTCAAATCATGTGATTTTCGAAATTAATAAATTTATTTTAATTAAACAGATTTTTATAACTCTAAAAAATATTTTAAAAATCTAAGTGGGA
>JAUMHN010406425.1:0-37897 GCA_032360265.1 Heliamphora ciliata
GGTACAATTTCATTGGTTTCAGAGATTTTGAAGGTTTTTGATGACTGGGTTCAAATACCGAGCTTGGATCAACTCCCAAGGATCGTACTGAGGCACTATTCCTCCTGTTTTTATCATCGGATTGCCTAAGATTAGGCGGGGTTAAATTGGGGTGTCTATAAGTGGTGTTATCTACTAGTACATGGTGTGTAGATATAGGAGCCACTAATCATGTCAGCAATTCTTTACAGGGATTCTAGAAAATCAGGCAGCTCAGTGATGAAAAAATATACTTACATATGGGTAATAATACTAGGGTGGCAGCAGTTGTAGTAGGAGATGCCACTCTCACCTTTAGTAGAGATATGATTTTAATTTTGAAAGATTGTCTTTATATACCTTCAATTAGAAGAAATTTAATTTTTATTTCTAATTTAATAAAGTACAAGTATTCTGTTCATTTTAATGACTCTGTGGTTATTAAGAAAAATAAACATTTTATTTGTTTTGGTACATTGGTGGATAATCTGTATGTTATATCTCCTATATATCCTACACTGCAACTAACTGAATTGAATAACAACTCTAATTTATCATATAAGAGAGTTTTCTTATTTAATGAACCAAACTTTTCTTTGGCACTTACGCTTGGGTTATATTAATCTAAAAAGCATAAATAGATTGGTAAAAGATGGACCTTTGGGTTCATTAAAAGTGGAGGCATTTTCAGTCTGTGAGTTCTACTTAGAGGGTAAGATGACCAAGAGGCCATTCTCGGCCAAAGGCTATAGAGCTAAAGAACTGTTAGAACTGATTCACTCTGATGTGTGTGGTCCTATGACTATCTGGGTAAAAGGTGGCTTTGAGTACTTCGTTAGTTTTATTGACGATTACTCAAGGAATGGATACATTTACCTAATGCACCGTAAGTTTGAATGCTTTGAGAAATTCAAAGAATTTAAGGCGGATGCGGAAAAGTGTCTTGATAAAAGTATCAAATCACTACGATTCAACCATGGTGGGGAGTACCTCTTTGGAGAGTTTAGGGACTACTTGTTTTCAGAAGGGATTATATTTCAGTTGACTGCACCAGACACTCCGCAGTAGAATGGTGTAGTAGAAAGAAGGAATAGGACTCTTATGGAGATGGTAAGGTTAATGATGAGTTATTCAGGATTACCCAATTCATTTTCGGAACTTGCATTAGAAATCGCAGCTCATATTCTGAACTTAGTACCTTCTAAGTCAGTACCTTCTACTCCCATAGAATTGTGGACTAGATGCAAGCCCAGTGTAAGACATATTCGGATTTAGGGGTGTCTAGTACATGTGTTGAAAGGAAACATGGACAAGTTGGAACCGAGGATAGAAGTATGTTTCTTTGTTGGATATCCCAAGGGAATGAAGGGTGGTTTATTTTATAATCCTAAGGATCAGAAGGTCATTGTTAGCACCAATGCTCGATTCTTAGTAGATGATTATATTATGGATCACAGGCCCAAAAGTAAAATTATTCTGGAAGAATTGAGAGAAAATACCAGTAGAACAGAAGAGGAACCACAAGTCACTGATATCCCATTGCCTCGTCGTAGTGGGAGGATTATTGGGATAGGTGCAGATCATGATTGGGGCGATACCATTAGCATGCCTGAATAGCATGGGGGTAATGGTGCACAGGTTCAAATTCTGCACAGCGAGTTACTGCTAGTACATAGACGTAGGTAGTGCCTCGTCGTAGTAGGCGGGTTATTCATCAACCTGATCGGTATATGTTCTTGGAAGAGTCTTTTGACAAGATCCTAACAGAACTACATATCGAATCCTGTAACTACAATGAAGTACTTTAGGACAAAGATGCAGATATTTGAAAAAAGGCTATGAATTCTGATAGGGAATCTATGAATTCTAATCAAGTCTCAGAACTTGTAGAACCACTTGAAGGGATAAAACCCATCGGATGTAAGTGGATCTACAAGAGGAAAAGATGTGCAGAAGGGAAGGTTGAAACCTTCAAAGTTATGTTTATTGCAAAAGGGTTCACTAAAAAAGAAGGGATCGATTATGAGGAAACCTTTTCGCCGGTAGCCATGCTTAAGTCTATCTAGATTCTCTTATCCATTGCAGCTCATTTCGATTACGAAATTAGGCAAATAGATATCAAGACATCTTCTTTTAATCAAAGTTTTGATGAGTGTATCTATATAGTACAACCAGATGGTTTCATAGCAAAGGGCCAAGAGTACATGTTGTGCAAGCTTAAGAGATCTATTGATGGACTCAAGTAGGCATTGAAGACTTGAAAGACTCAATTTGATCAAACCATAAAGTCTTATAGTTTTGATAAGAGTCCAGATGAGTCCTGTGTGTATAAGAAGCATGATGGAAGTGTGGTAGTCTTTCTAGTACTTTATGTAGACGATATCTTGCTCATAAAAAATGATGTGGTGGTGTTATCTTCGGTAAAAGTATGGTTATCTGGATAATTTGATATGAAGGACTTGGGAGAAGCCAGTCACATCCTTGGGATCAAGCTTTTGCGAGATCGAAAACAAATGATGTTGGGCTTATCACAACCAAAGTATATCGATGATATCCTTGCTCGTTTTAGCATACATGATTCTAAGAAAGGGTTTCTCCCTTTCAAGCATGGAATCACTCTATCTAAGGATTAGTGTCCTAAGACACCTGATGAGATAGAGAAGATGAAGGCGGTTCCTTATACTTTGGCAGTAGAAAGCCAAATGTATATTATGCTTTGTACTAGACCCGACATCTGCTTTGCTGTTGGCATGGTTAGCAGATATTAGTCTAACCCAGGGCAGGAGCATTAGACTGTAATAAAGGATATAATCAAGTACTTGAAAAGGACAAAGGATTATATGTTGGTTTATTAGGCAGACAGTCTAGTACCTTTAGGGTATACAAACTCAAATTTCTAGTCAGACAAAGATTCTCGTAAGTCTGAAGCTATAAGTTGGAGGAATATCAAGTATTCTTGCATTACTGATTCCACCATTGGAGGCCGAGTACGTGGCAACTTTTGAAGCAGCCAAGGAGGCAGTTTGGCTTAGGAACTTCCTATTGGATCTAGATGTGGTGCCTTTAGTTTAGTCGGCTATTACACTTTATTGTGACAATAGCAGAGCGGTTGCAAACTTGAAAGAGTCAAGAGTCCACAAAAAGGAAAGCACATTGAGCGTAAGTATCACCTGATATGAGAAATTGTACAAAGGGGTGATGTTGCTGTGAGCAAGATTGCATTAGGAGACAACCTTGCAGATCTTTTTATAACAAGCCTACCGGCTAAGACTTTCGATAGTCATGTAGAAGGCATGTGAGTCAGATGTATGGCAGTATAATTTTGAGTATAAGTGGAAGATTATCCGGGTTGTATACTAAAAATCATGAATTTTATTTAGTTTTAGTATTTAATTTTGTTTTAATAAAATAATTTATAATTTTATGAGAATCTTAATGAGCAATGTATGTAATATTATTTTTTACTGTTATGTATGGTTGTCCTTTATTCTGTATAGTATTTAATCTGGTGTGTAGAGTACAGCTTGCACATAGAAGACCAGATTATAAGTTTTTGCAAAATATAAGTTTGGTTCACAATTTAGATGAAATGGACAAATCATCAGCATGGCTGTAGTACAGAATTTTAGTAGGCCTATCTTGATTACGGGGAACAAATAATAGCGTCGTCTATTGTTCTGACTCGCTGTGTTAGTACACTTTGTGTGTATTGAATAGGCCCACATTGGGGTAATTAATTTTATCCTGACTATATAAATTAATTCACACCCCAAGGTTATTATGAGTGCTTATACTCTTAATTCTGAAATAATTATTATTTGCGTATATTTAATATTCATTGTTTTGATTCATTAGAGGGTGCAATCTTTTATTGGTCTATAGTCCTGAGAAGTTTTGATCGGGCCAAACCTTATAGGTGAATTTGATTATCCGGTGATCAAATAAGTTAAGGAAAGGGTTTAAGGAATTTTAAAAATGTCGATTAAATTATATTATTAGTAATTAAATTTAATTGGCAGGTATCGAGAATCTTAACGTGAGGAGATGAGTTTAACATTTAATAACATGAGCTCAATGCAAATTGGTCTTGAGATTATGGCTAAGAGTATTTACAATTCTTTAGTGGTGTGAACTGTAATTTAGTGTTTTATGAAAATTGCAGAAACTGTTATAAGGTTTTCATAATTACAAAAACTGCTGAGATGTTTGCATTTTTACGAAAACCGCTAGATGGGTATATAGGTTACACTAGAAGTCTATGTCATAATTACTTCACAGGTCCCTACTGTAGCCTTATAAATATGCGACTAGGATGAACCAAATTCATAAGTTGTCTAGAACGGATTTGAGAGAAGCTTTAGACCAAAAATGATGTAAGAGTTCAGATATATTCCCGGGGGCTGTGGATTTGACTCTATACTTGGGAGGCATGGTGCGTAGGTCTAAAGAACTAGAACTAAATGCAAGAGGTTCAAGAAACAACACCCCAAACAAACGCATAGAGCGAAAATGAACAGGGAACACCAACAAGAATAGGGATGAAAAGAACAAAGAAAAATAAAAGGAAAAACCAAAAAAAAAACAACAAACAGACGAAGAAAAAATTGAGAGTTATATAAGGAAACAGATAATACATATATAGAGAGAGAAACAAACAACACAAAAAAAACTAACCCTAAACATAAAAAACAAGGAATAAACGAGAAAAGAAGAAAAGAAGAGGAAACTTACAAGATAGGAAAGATCACAAGCGGCCTGCGCGCAAAAGATGCTAGCTTTGAGGAAGAGTCGCCGAGAGGAGAGAGAGGATACCAAGAAAAACATAAGCCCCAAGCCTGTGAGAAATATTTGAAGAAGCTGAAGAGCGCGAAAGACCGCTCGATCGGCCGTTAGACCGCTCGAGCGATGTACCATCACAGTCAGAGAAGACAAAAAAACAAAATGAGAAATCGAGAGGGTGATAAGACTGCTTGATAGACTGCTCGAGCGGTCAATCGGGCGGTGAAAAATAAGGTTCGGTAAAAATTACAATGAGCAGAAGAATCGAGAAGACCAAAAGACTGCTCGAGATGCCGCTCGAGTGGTGTAGCGAGTGGTGACCCACTGAGAAACAAAAACACTGAAACAAAAAGAAACAAAACAAGAGAAAAGAAAAGAAACTCTTTTTGGCGAGGAAAGAAAAAAACTCTTGTATTAAGTAAGAAGTACCCAAACGTAGCCCAGTATGTATGTATGCTATGAGAACTTACAAATGCAGAGACAATGCTAGCACTCAATGAAGTTATGGCATACTCATATAAGAGATGAAATATATTTAGAATGAATTCTATGATAGTATGTGAGTGTGTGATTTGATTTGAACAAGTGTACCAAGTTTTATCACATAAAGAGACAAACGATACAGGTTATTTAAACATTTCAGATAGCCAAGAATCACACAAATTGATCCCATTTTCAACTCAAACATGCTCGTTAGATAAACTCCCCCTTAATCCAGGCAAAAAGAAAATAAAACAAGGTTGAAGGTAGTTCTTCTGGCGGTTGCCACACTAAGTCAAACGAGAAAGCAAGACTTGCTTAGGTAGCTATTTCTAGAACCAACCATATCAAGAGGTTTTGTAGGCAAAGGCGGCTTTCACACTAATACGAATGAAAAATGCAAGGTTCTCATAAATAGCCATTTTCTCAGATAAAAATAGATATTTGCACAAATACCGAGGCGATTACACACTAATACGTATGAAAAGACATGGTCCGCATAGGTAGCCATTTCCTCAATCAACAAGAAAAATGATTCCCAGATCAGAGAAAAATTAATTTTTTGAGAACATAAGAATCATCAACATAGGTTATTTCATGCAATCTAGGTAAGCTGTTACCGAGTAAGAACTTAAAAACCATTTAATTCTAATATATGGCAAACCTGATTACCATATTCAAACAGGTGTGTACAAAATAGAATTGGGTCAAAATGTATTTCAAAAGCTATATGATTGGACCAGGACCAACACCAACACAGAAATCAGCAAGCCTCCAGGAATGAAATCAAGATACACACATACAGATACATAGGTATACAAAATGGTACTTAACACTTAACACTAGGTTCTCAGAACCCCTTTTTTTATAAAGAAAGAAATTACTCAACTAGGCAGACTCCAAGAGTCTTCCTGAGAAACTCAAATCGAAAATGGGCAAGGGGTTTGGCCAGAATGTCTGCTCGCTGAAACTCAGTATCTATGTGCTCAAGAACAATTGTGTCATCCTTAACAAGATCCTGAATAAAGTGGTGACGAATATCAATGTATCTAGTTCGAAAATGTTGAATAGGATTCTTAGATATGTTTATTGCACTAGTGTTGTCACAATACAACACAATAGGACCCTGTTCAAAACCATAAACAGACAACATCTGTTTCATCCATAGAAGTTGAGTGCAGCCACTGTTAGCTGCTATGTATTTGGCTTCAACCGTAGAAAGAGAGATGGCATTTTGCTTTTTACTGTGCCAGGAGACAAGATTGTTTCTTATGTAAAAACCCCCATCGGAGGTGGTTTTTCTATCATCGACACTCCTAGCCCAATCAGCATCAGAAAAACCTACGATGTCAGCTCTCGTATCATAGGTAAACCAAATTCCATACCCAGAAGTCCCACTCACATATTTGATAATACATTTAACAGCTTGAAGATGAGACTCTTTGGGACATGTCTGATATCTAGCACACACCCGAACACTGAAAGCAATGTCAGGGCAACTCACTGTTAAATATAATAGACTACCAATCATACTCCGATACATGGTCTGGTCAATAGGTTTGCCAAACTCATCTTTGGACAGCTTAGTGGTGACGCTCATTGGGGTTCGAGCATGCTTCGAGTTTTCTAAACCAAATTTCTTGACATGATTCCTAGCATACTTGGATTGAGAAATAAACATGCTAGATTCAGATTGTTTCAATTGAAGACCTAAGAAGTAGTTCAATTCACCCATTAGGCACATTTCAAATTCATTGCTCATTTCTGTTGAAAATTCTTTCACTTATAAGTTATCAGTAGACCCGAAAACTATGTCATCGACATAGATTTGAGGTACAAAAATGCCATGCTTTTGAGTATAGATGAACAAAGTTCTGTCGATGCCACCTCTAGAAAATTCTTTCTCTAGTAGAAACGAGGTCAACCTATCATACCAAGCTCTAGGAGCCTATTTTAGCCTGTAAAGAGCTTTCGTAAGTTTCAGAGCTTGATCTGGTAAAGACAGGTCAACAAACCCTTTTGGTTGCTCAATATATACTTCTTCTTTAAGATCACCATTCAGGAATGCACTATTGACATCCATTTGAAACAGCTTGATATGAAGTTTACAGGCAATAGTAAATAGAATTCTGATGAATTCAAGACGTGCAACGGGGGCAAACATTTCATCTAAATCAATTCCCTCAACCTAAGTGTAACCTTGTGCTATAAGTCTAGCCTTATTTCTAACCACTTCTCCAAATTCATTAGTTTTATTTTTGAATATCCATTTGGTTCCAATGATATTTTTGTTAGAGGGCCGAGGGACTAGTTTTCACACATTGTTCCTAGCAAATTGTTCTAGCTCCTCATGCATGGCATTAGTTTAACATTCATCAAGAAGGGCATCACTGACATTTTTTGGCTCGATTAAAGACACATAACACAAAAATGTTACCTCATCCCGTATTTGACATCGAGTTCGCATCCTATTTGTGACGTCTCCAAGAACTTGACCTATGTGATGGTTGAGCTTCACCCTTGCTGATGGTTCAAGTCATTTCTTTTGAGAACCGCTGGGTTCAGATTCTTGTGGCTGAGAACCCTGTTTCACGTTACTGAGATTTATCTCGGCAAGTTCTTCACTTCCTTCTAGGTTAGGCTCGCATTCAGGTTTTTTGGCTTCCAGTTCTTCAATGAGTTTGCCTGAAATAGGTACATCAGTGTCAGTAGGTGTAAGAGTAGGTTCATCATCAATAATAACATTTATAGATTCCATAATAGTAGATGTTCTATTGTTAAAGACTCGATAAGCTCGACTATTTGTGGAGTACCCTAAGAAGATCCCGTCGTCACTATGGGAGTCAAATTTACCCAGCTGTTCCTTATCCCAAAAAATGTAGCATTTACTACCAAAAGTACGAAAGTACTTGACAGTCGATTTTGTACCTTTCTAAAGCTCATAGGGAGTGTGAAGAGTCCCTGGTCTCAGGTTGACACGGTTAATGGTGTAACATGCAGTATTTATAGCTTCTGCCTAAAAATATTGTGGCAGATTCTTGTCATGCAGCATAACATGAGCTATTTCTTGAATAACTCAATTTTTTCTTTCAGCTACCCTATTTTTCTAAGGAGTTTTCGGAGCAGAGAACTCATGACGTATACCCAACTCTTCACATAAAGAAGTAAAGTAGGAGTTTTTAAACTCCTTACCATGATCAGACCGAATGCAGATAATAGAGTTATAAGACTTGGGTTTTTCATTTTGAAGCTTAAGAACAAGAGTTTTGAAAACATAAAAAGTTTCAGACTTCTCTCTCAGCAAATTAACCAAAGTAAAACGAGAGAAATCATCCACGGCCACAAAAATGTATTTTTTCTTTCCGAAGCTTTCTGTTCTCGTTGGTCCCATCAAGTCCATTTGAATTAGCTCCAGAGGATCTTTGATGCCTAAGGTATCAATCTTCTTATGAGAAACTCTGGTCTATTTACCTATCTGACAAGCACCGCAGACATAATTTAGTTGGCTACCCAACTTTGGAATTCCTCTGATCAACTCTTTATTGGCAATCTTAGATAACTCCTTGTAATTAACGTGTCCAAGTCTCCGATGCCACAATTTCGCGTCATTGATTTTGACAGAATTACAAGTTTTAGCATTTAAGGGAATAATGCCATAACAATTATAAGATTTTCTAACACTACGCATGACTGTTTTACCTTTCTTATCTAAAATAATACAGTTATTTTTTAAAAAATGCACCTCACGATGAGTATCACACATCTGATTAATGCTCAAAATATTTGCCTTTAAACCATCAACCAGAAGAACATTTTCCAATTTGGGAAGTCTAGGGGAAGAAATCGTACCTTTTCCTATGATTTTAGTGGAATTCTTGTCCCCAAAGCTCACCATCCCACCATTATAGGACTCTAAAGTAGCAAACAAAGACCTGTCCCCTGACATATGTCGAGAGCATCCACTGTTAAGATACCACATGTGTGAACTTTGCGTTCTCATAGCAGTCTGAACCACATAGGCTTTTAGATCATTAGACTGTATCCAGACTTTCCTAGTTTTCATAGGAACAGACTATCGAATGTATTCTAGGAGCCTTAGATAGAGACGGTCTATCAAACTGGACAAGATAGCTCAAGCAAGACATGTCATGCAATTTAAAATAATGTAGTCTAATATGACCTTTCACTCTACAGTAATGACAGATGGGTACAAAATTCTTATCAGTTATGGGCATGCGATGTAAAAGTTTATAGCAAGGACGAATGTGACCCAATATGCCGCAATGATGACATATAGGAGAAGAGTTAGGCTTTCTTACCACACCACTTGACGTACTTGTTCCCTCTGGCATCACTTTAGTGAAGTTCACTACTTAGCTTTCACAAATGTCGGGACTGCTTTTTCTTTTTGTTTCCCAACGTTTGAGAGTAGCATTAGCATGATTCAGTTCCTTCTCAAGTTCAGTTATATGACATTCTAACTCAAACATTCTTACAGACTTATAATCATTCAACAACATAAACCTTACGTTATCTTGTTTACAATTTTCGAAGTTAATGCACAAGATATTCAATTCATTTTTCAAGTCATCTTCTTTAGCTTGAGCCATCAAAAGTTCTTGCATAAGTTTTTCTTTCTCACTTTCACAGTTTTTTAGTTGAAAAACAAGCTTAGCACATTTTTTGATTAACACATAACTCTTCTTGTAGAGCTTATTGCAAGCTACTTGGAGAGTGTCACTATCTTCTCCCTCAACAATTTGAACATTAGCCTCTTATTTCTCACCTTCATTCATAATCTCATTTATGTCAGTGTCACTAGACTTAGAGTGAATAGAAGCAACAAAAGATATAACGTTATTATCATCATACAGGTCCTCATTGCCGTCACTCAACTCAGGTTCGCTTTCATCATCCCAAGTTACAGTAAACACTTTTTGCTTTTTTTAATCTTGTTAGGACATTCCTGAGCAATGTACCCAAAACTTTTGCACTCACAACATAGGGGACTAGAATTTTGAGATTTTTACCCCTTCTTGTCAAAGGGTTTGGGACCATTCTTAGTTTTGTCATTCCCAAATCTCTTATGAGATTTGTCGTCCTGATTAGGCTTTTTGTTTTTCTAAAATTTTTTAAACTTTTTAATGAACATTGCCATCATCTCAAGATTGAATTCATCATCGGGATCACTAGCAAACCCTTGATCTGAAGTGAAAGCAAGATTTTTCAAAGTTTTATGATTTTGAAAATTTAGCTCATAAGTTTGCAAGTTTCTAACCAAACTTTTAATTGTAATGGAGTCAATGCCTTTACTTTCTTCTATTGCAGTGACTTTTGGTTGGAAGATTTGGGAAGAGATCTCAAAATTTTTTGAACAATCTTAGAGTTAGAGATCTATTCACAAAGATTAAAAGAAGCGTTAACAATGTTACTTAACTTAGCATAAAAATCATCAAACTTCTCATCTTCTTTCACATATAGAGTTTCAAAACTTGTGGTAAGACGTTGAAGATTGGAGGTTTTTACTGTTTTACTTCCTTCATGAGTGACCTGCGGGATGTCCCATGCTTCTTTAGCCAAGTCATAAGTTCTTATTCTACGAAATTCCTCCTGTGAGACCCCGCTAAATATAGCGTTCATAGCCTTACTATTCCACCCTGCATTCTCAAAATCAGTCCTATCGCATTTAGCTGAAGGCTTAGGGACAATTTTCTCATCAACAGTCATAGTTGGGTAAGCATACCCCTCAATAACAGCTAACCAAACCCTCTCATCAATAGACTTAAGAAAAGCCCTCATTCGAACTTTCTAGAAAGGGTAATTAGCCCTGTCAAGAAGAGGAGGTCTATTGGTGGAAGCACCTTCTTTCAAATGCTCCATATGTGCAAATTAAACAAAACTAGGATCAACAAAAATCTTGCTCTGATACCAATTGAAAAAACTAGTTTTTGATATGAGAATAAAAAATTTGAATGTTTGATATACAACAATGAAATAACACACAACTAACAAAATAACACAATCACCACACAAAGAGACAGGCGAATTTTTACGTGGAAAACCCCAACAAGGGTAAAAATCACGGGACTTAACCAAGTCCTAGAAAGTAAGCACTAATAAAGTATTAGTTACAAGAAAAGCTTTACAAACTCAATTGAATCCTCAACCTATTTCTACTCGTCTTCTTGTCGAATCCTCGTGCACCAATTCCATGCTTGCTTGCTGTCAGAATTCTCCTACGGACTTCGTCACTTGAGAATCCTCTCAGTACTAGATGCGTTGATGATTT
Source organism: Heliamphora ciliata (assembly GCA_032360265.1). NCBI lineage: Eukaryota > Viridiplantae > Streptophyta > Magnoliopsida > Ericales > Sarraceniaceae > Heliamphora > Heliamphora ciliata. The sequence goes on from JAUMHN010406425.1 coordinate 11,567, forward strand.
TGATGACTTGAATCATGATCTCTAGATGCCTTAGAATTGCATAAAATCATCAGGTCTTATACATAAAAACTCCCCCTCAATCTTTTCAGTAATAGCCTTACACAAATAGCTATTTCGCCTAATAAGACAAAGTTGCCTAAAACAATATATTTCCTAAAAGGCTGCTAACCCTAATAAAAATATAAAGATTGCCTGAGATAGACCGCTTGAGCGGTCTGTAGGCCGATCGAGCTGCCATGCTAGTTATGCACTCAAAATGTATTGCTGTACCCAGAATCTTGTGACATCCAAGGTTACTTCATTATCCACAAACCTATAAAAAATACTTTCCAAGAAAAAATGCATCATATCGTGGAAGAAATAAACAAGAAGTTAAATAGAAGTATTGTGTCACAGATTTTCCAAACGAGTTGGAATATGACGTTAGGAGAATTCCTAACACTCTACAACTCCTATGTTGAACACTAAGACTCAATCCTAAGGGAACTAAGAGATTTAACCCACACAAGTGAAATTAGTTTAGCATTACACATAAATCTTACTAAAAAGGGTCTCAGTTGGTCTCAGTTTTGGGGTATCAAAATAGGTCCTACCAAGCTTAATTTTGCATATGTTCTAGTTAAAAATGTCCTCTATAGGTATCATGAAGAGTGCTCGAGATAGTTCTTAAGAAAATATTGAAGAAATATCTTGATTTATAAAATGTGTTCAGGAGGCGTCAAATACTCAATAGAGTTAGTTTTTAATAGAGTGTTTAAAAATAATTTTGGGTATTATACATAGGCTTTTGGGTCTTATTATTGGACAACAACTAGATTACAATGTTCTCAACATTTGTTTAGAAGACCACTTTGGAAGAAGATCATTAAAAACAGAGATTTTGGGATGCACAAAAATGTGTGAGAGAAGGTTCTTTAAATCACTAAACATAAATAGAGAGTTTCAGAAGCTATTTGATCATTCAAACCTCAACATTTAGGTCTCATTTTGGGTGGGTAGGTAGATAAAAATGTTATCTACAACTTTCATGAAGAAACCTAAGCTCAGTTCACGTTTTCAAATGGGTTTATTAGCTCTGTAATACAGACTAGTCTAAAAATAACATGTTTAGGTAGAAAGGCCATATCTCGGGTTCTATCCACTCAAATCAGTTCAAACAAATTTTAGATGAAAGATAACATAACAATATAGGTTTGAACATAAAGAACACACTCAGATCATGTTTCTAGATCTAGTTATGTGTTTTCAAATATCAGGATAGAGAGATCAAAAACCTCAAATCTCAAGCCTACTTATGTTCTAGCCACCTAGCACTTTGTATGTCAAGTTTTGGTTCATTTTCTTTGCATGCATGGGTTATATACTTATATGTTAAAACTTCAGAACTCATAGAAATCATAAAACTTAAAGATAGCAACACACAAACACCTAGCATTCCACAAAAAATACTGAACACTCCCACATTACTCACTACGCCTTTTTGATTCATGGTTTAATTCTTATTCTTAGTTGTGTTTAAGAGATGAGTTGAAAGAAGTTTGGGGTGAGTTTGACCATAGAGTTTTGAAGTATTTTCTTACCTTGTTTGAAGACGTAACAGTGGAGGATGGCTAGGAGACTTGGCTTTAGTGTTTCCTTGGTCTCCAAAGACCTTTTCTTTTTGGACCATCATTCTTTCTTCTTTTTCTTTCTTCTTCCTTTTCCCTTGAACACTCTAAAATTCTTTTATGGTTTTCCTCCTCTCTAGAGACCAAAAATGAAGGGAAGAAAGGGGTTAAGGGTGTGTTTAAATAAAGAAGAGATAGTAGGGTTTAATGAGTGCTTGTAAGACCATTTTGGATTTTAATTGGTTGCATGGCTCGGCATTGTTCGTTTTAAGAAATTTGAAGTCAGATTTTTCAGATCATTAGGTGGGAATTTGGATAGGGGGATGTTTGGGTGATTAATGTGCTTAATTTTTACTTTAATTGCTTATTTGGTGATGTTTTGGTACTATATTATCCAAGAAAGTGTTTTTAAAATTGATTTGATGTTTCTTTTTTATCTTCTTACTTACTAAAATGAATTATTTTACTAATATTATTATTATTATTATTATTATTATTATTATTATTATTATTATTATTATTATTATTATTATTATTATTATAGTTTATAGAAATTTTGACAGTAATTAATTGTTTAAATGTAGGCAATTAAGTTACTTCAAGCTAGTTTGACAAGATGTGATTTTTTAGCTTAATTATGTGTGCAAAAACTTTAATAACGATTTATTTACTTTTGTTGGCATAAAATATTATATTATTATGAATGTTACTTGTTTGAATATTTTTGGGTTATAATGATACTTGATTTGTATATTTTTTTCTTAATTTGAGCTTAAAATGCAAAAAATGGCTTTTTGGCACACACTCCTAGGTATAGCCGACCACTAGGGGTGATTTTTTGTCATTTTGTTTTCTTTTTTTGTCTTTTACTTCTTATTTTAATTTAAATCTTTAATTTAAGGTGTCCATGTGTCAAATTTTAGATTTTTAAGAATCTTTTGTGCAATAGATGAAAAAATGGTCATTTTACCCTTTTTGTGAAAATTATTGATTTTTAATTTAATATTTCACAATAGTTAATCAATTTAGGATGTTGGCAGTTTTCTCTATGTATTAGGGTTTTGGCTCTTGAGTATTAGGTCTTTTAGGGTTTTTCAGGTCAAATTAAGATTTTTAATTGAACAAGGGTTCCTAACCTTTTGGCAACCTAAGATCTTATGGCTTAACTGTTGCTAATACTAGGGTTTGAACTGGGTCCTTACAATCTGCCCCCCTTAAAATAAATTTCGTCCTCGAAACTTTGTGTGAAAGGTTATGGATGGTTTACTTGCATTACTTCTTCTTGAAGTTGTATTCTTGTTCACTCGAGTCATTCTCTATTGAGGTGTGAATAGGATCGGGTTTATATGTTCAACAACTTTGAGTAACAGTTGTTTCGTCTTACTAAAATTTTAGACCGATTACTACACAACTTTCAAAGATCACATCACATACCTATGGCGCGGGGGTTGTTAACTAGCGTTTAGCCTAAAAGACTTATCGTGTAAGCGTACCCTTTCCCGTAATAATGCAACAAGTCTAAACTATCCTATATCCCAGAGTTGGCAAATACGAGCGTATCTCTGATCATCGACGGATACTCCTTTCTCTCTCGTGAAGGGCGAACACTCCATCCATCGCTCTTCTGTTGGCTAGACTGCATCACATTTTTCAAACCACTCATTCCTTGTTGTAATCGACTTGCTTGATCTTCGTAGTTCAGCCTTTGCTAACGGTTGTTGTAGTTTATTTCCCTTGGGAGTGGGCATTCAAACTTTCTACGTTAAAACTTTTTGCAGTTATAACACATTACTGAGCTTGTCTCCATTTTTTTTTCTAGTTGTTCCTTTTTGCCATTCTGTGGGTGCGGTTCTGAGCGCGTGGGCTTCTTGTTGTTCCTTAGCGGCCCCCTTTGATTGTCTTCTCCACTTCTTAGCAGGCACTGTGCCATCCTATGCCCTGACTGATTGCACCTATAACAGGCCTTTGTCGTTGCATGTGTTGTTTCGTTACTTTGATCCAAGCTTCTGTTGCTCGGGATATGTCCTTCCTATTGGGTGCCGGGACACTCTGTGTTAGGGTTGTATACTGAAAATCATGAATTTATTTGATTTTAGTATTTAATTTTAGTTTTTAATAAAATTAATTTCTTATTTTATGATAATCTTAATGGGTAATGTATGCAATATCATTTCTTTAATATTATGCATGGATGTCCTTTATACTATACAGTATTTAATCTGGTGTGTAGAGTACGGCTTGCACACAGAAGATCAGATTTTAGGTTCTTACAGAATATTAGTATTTGTTAACAGTTTAGATGAAAATAGACATACCATCGATACGACTGTAGCACAGAGTTTTAGTAGGTCTGCCTTGGTTATGGGGAATAGATAATAGCGTCGTCTATTGTTCTGACTCTCTATGCTAGTACCCTTTGTGTGTATTGAACATGACACAATGGGGTAATTAATTTTATACTGACTATATAAATTAATTCATACCCCAAGGTTATTATGAGAGTGCTTATGCTCTTAATCATAAAATAATTATTAATTTTTGTATATTTAATATTCATTATTTTGATTCATTAGAGGGTGCGATGTTATATGGGTCTATATTCCCGGTGAGTTGGATAGCGATATTATTTATATGGTGAATATTAATTATTGCCGAAATCCATGTCTCGAATAATCGGGATTGACGATACCCCCTTAAGGAAGTTTATAAGTTTTGACCAGGCTAAACCCTGTGGATTTGATTATCCGGCGGTCAAATAAGTTAAGTAAAAGGGTTTAAGAAATTTAAAGATACCGATTAAATTAAATTATTAGTAATTAAATTTAATTCACGGGTATCAAAAATCTTAACGTGGAAAGATGAGTTAAGCATTTAATAATAGGAGCCCAATACAAGATGGTTTTGAGATTATGACTTAAAGTGCAATTACAATTTTTTAGTGGCATGAACTGTAATTTAATGTTATATAAAAATTGCAGAAATCGTTACAAGATTTTCATAATTACAGATACCACTGAGAGGTTTGCTTAATTACGAAAATCGCTGGATAGGTATCTGGGTTACACTAGAAGTTTTTGTCATAATTACTCCACAAGTCCCTGTCGTTGCCCTATAAATATGCCGGTAGGTTGAACCAAATTGATAACTTGTCTTCAAGACTTAAGCTCACTAGGTTCTGCCAGTACGAGTTTTCGAAGGATCATAACCCACACTACGTTCAGGAATCACATAAGGGAATACTTTAGAAGGTCAGACGGGAGCTTCAACTAGGAATCAAAAATTGTAGTTGAAAAATCGATCAAAAAGGTATTCTTCTTCTGAATTAACCGTGGTGGTATGAGTTTTATTTTGATCGTTCGACATTAAAAGTTTTATATAGAGCCCATTTCGGTAATTGCCCATCCAGTTATTTTTATCGAAAATCGTTTACGAAAACAAGGAACTTGGCCATTTTGCTTCCAACAATTGGTATCTGAGCCGTTTTATTTTTTATTTACAATTTATCAGGGCTGGGTAGTTTTAGAACTGTGCAAACTTTGTTTTGCAGGCATTCTAATTCCATTTTTATGATCATCATATTTTTCATATATGATTGAATGATTTGAATGACGATTTAATTATTTTTTAATCACGAGGGTTGATCGTACAAGATTATGATTTTTCTAGAACGAATGTGAGCCTACGGGACATAGGTTTTCGATATAATAACTATTATTTGTTTTTAAATGTTAGTTTAAAATATTTAAGAACATGTTGAATATCTAAGAACACGAAGAACAAGTGGCGGCACCAGCGGTGGTTTCGGGTTTTAATGGGCCACGAATCGCGGTAATTTTTTTAACAGTTTTAAACAATTTTTTTGGTGAGTTTCTGTAGTATTTATACATTAAAACTAGCAGCAAAAATAAGTAAAAAACAACGACGAAAATTGACAAAAATAGCCCACCACCGGCGGCGGTTTGGTGCCAATTTTGTTGATTTTTTGGGACATTTTTGAAACTATTTTTTAAGAATTTTTTTAGGCATAAAATAGCAGTAAACATACCTTAAAATACTTCCAAAAATCATTAAATAACTGGGCTAAAATAGTGGAGAAAACAGGCGGCAACGGCGGCGCTACATGCGGCGCTGTTCGGGGCTATTTTTTGAGACTTTTCGGAACTATTTTTGAGGCGTTCTTTGAAGTAACATGTTGTCGGATATTAGTATTTTTTTTCCAGAAAAATAGAAGCAAAAACACCACTGAAAAAAGCTTAAACAGTGGACTAAAGAGGCGGCGGCGCAAGGGGCAGCAACAACGGCTGTTTGAGGCTGATCAAAACTATTTTTTGTGTAGTTTTTGGTTTGTTTTTTTTTTTTGACAAAAATATATTATTTTTTGAGAGCTATTTAAAAAAAAACAGCATCGAAAATAGAGCATGGAGGAGGCGGCAAAAGCCGCTTAAAGCCAGCGGCATGGGCGGCGCCGGCGGTGGCTGGTGTTCGGCAGTGGAGCTGGTTTGGGGGCTATTTTGATCGAATATTCTGATATGTTTTGATCCTTGTGTGATATATAAGTATATCATAGTGTATCAGAGAAGCCTGATGCAATCAGGATACAAAAGACTGGTTCGGAATGGGATTCTTACAGCTTATCTTCAATTGGAGATTGAAACTCATCAGAGTTTCGATTTGATTATAAAATCGGGATATATACATAACTTGTATTTATAATCATATGAACTGCGTGGATGATGTATATCTATTTTATATTTTTCAGTTAATTTAATTAATTTGAAAGAATTAATTTTAATTAAAATATTTTGTAATGAAAAATAAAATTAAGTCTTTTTTAATTAAATAAATTTTTTTTAGATATTTTATTTTTTTACAAAATATCAGTTTAAGATGATTTTTTTATAAAATCAAATATCTTGAAAAAATGTGAAAATTAATTTTGAATTTTGAATTAATTAAATGAAAAAATATTTAAACTAAATAAATTATTATTTTTCAAAAAATGTGAAACAAAAAATAAAATAAATAAATACCTTTAATCACTACCTTAGCTAAAAAGCTGAAGAGAAAACTGTACATTTATTAAATTTTATTTGTTACGCATTAAAATACAAAAAGTTGATTTGGCAAACCGGAATATTTGGAATCGTGTACATAGAAAGATGTTTAATTTTTTCAGATCGTGTAGTTTTTGAAATTAATAAATTTATTTTAATTAAACGGATTTTTATAACCCTAAAAAATATTTTAAATGTCTAAGTGGGAGAGAAAATTTATTCACAGACAAATTTTGCGGTCTCCTTTATCAGTTTGTAGGCGATGTTATTAATTCTGCATGTTGGCAGTAAGACCTTCCACTTCATCGGACAGATTAATTGCGGTACCGCCAGTACGAACCTCTTTTAGGGATAATTATGGATAATTGTAAGTGTGGATCATTTCTCTATCTGAAGGGTTCATTGCGAAGCGATTGATTTGGAATTAAGACGAAAGATATATGGGTTCTGCCGGTACGAGTTCTCGATAGTTTGTAGCTCACACTACGTTCGAGGATCGAATAAAAGAATACGGTAGAAGATCTGATAGGAGTTTCAACTCGGAATCAAATCGTAGTTGAAGAATCGATCGACAAAAAGTATTCTTCTAAATTAACTTTGGTTGTACGGATTTTATTTTGATCGTTCGACATCAAAAATTTTATCTGAAGCCCGTTTTGGCATTTTCCCGTTTAATTAATTTTTTATTGAAAATTATTTACAAAAACAATGATCTTGGTAGTTTTGCATCCAACAATTGGTATCAGAGCCGTTTTGTTTTTTATTTACGATTATCGGGGCCGGATAGTTTTAGAACTGTTGCTAACTCTGTTTTGCAGGTGTTCTAAATCCTGATTTTATGATCATAATTTATTTTCATATCTGATTGAATGCGCGGATGATGATTTAATTTAATTATTTTTTTTAACCATGAGGGTTGATCGTGGTAGATTGATTGTGAACTCAATGGAAGGATAGGATCAATGTAAAAATTATCATTTTTCAGTTTCTAGTTTTATTTTTTTTAAATAAAAAAAAGGAGGAACGGAGAACAAGTCGAAGAAAAGTCGAAGAACACTGCAGTGCAAGCTTCCAAATCAAAACAGTGTTGCGGTGATGTTTCAGCAGTTTTGGATCGCAGTAGTGATTCTTCAAACAAAGCAATAGCAGTCGCCAGATCCCTATTCCAGAAAAAACTATTTTTGGTGTTTTTCCCAACCAAAACAGCGCAATAATCTAAAGCCAAACGAGGCACTATTTTGATTTGGCTGGCTACGGCACACTGTTGCGCCAAAAGAAAAACGGTAGCAATTTCTAGTCCAGCAGTGGTGCATTGTTTCCGAAGTAAGTAACGCCAAACACACAGCAGCAGTGAGTGCCAAGCAGGCCCTGAGTGCTGCGGCAACCTTTTTTGTTTTTCAAAGATGAAAAAAAAAGGTGGGGCGGCATTGAAGCAGCAAGCTGCTGCGTTTTTTTGAAGATCAAGAAAAGGAAAAAAAAAAAAAAAACAAGCAGCGCCCAATCAAAAGCATCCAAACCATAGCAAACAATTCGCAAAGCACACATCAGTTTTCAAAACTGAAGCAAAGCCATCCCAAGTAAGCTGTTTCAAGGCCAAACAGGCGCCGGATCCTATGCAAAAAATCCTAGACAGCAGCATCTCAAATCTACTGTTTCGACACAATCTAGGTTGTTTCGGCTTTCAAGCACTGTTCTGGTTGGCTTAAAATTCATAATAAATATTGATCAAGATATCCTGATGCAATCGGGTTACAAGAAACTTATTCAAAAAAGGATTATTGTAACTTACATTTTTAAACAGGAGATTGAAACTCTTTAGAGTTTTAAATGGATCATAAAATTAAGATTTTTTTATTATATCTTGCATTTAGTTTTTTATTAACTGCGTGAATAATATATATTGATTTTATTTATCATGTTAATTTAATTAATTTAAAAAATCAATTTTAACTAAAATATTTTGTAATGAAAAATAAAATTAAGTTTTTTTTAATTAATTAATTTTAATTAAATGAAAAAACTTTAGATATTTTATTTTTTTACAAAATATCACGTTTAAAGATTATTTTTTTTAATCGGATATCTTGAAAAAATGTGGAAAATAATTTTGGATTGTGAATTAATTAAATAGAAAAATGTTTAATCGAAATAAATTATTAATTTTCAAAAAATGTGAAATAGAAAATAAAATAAATAAATGCCTTTAATCACTACCTTAGCTAAAAAGCAAACGAAAAAACTGTATATTTATTAAATTTTATTTGTTACGCATTTAAACACGAAAAGATGGTTTGATAAACCAGAATCTTTAGAATCGTGTACACGGAAAGATATTTGATTCTTTTAGATCATGTGACTTACGAAATTAATAAATTTATTTTAAATAAATAGATTTTTATATCCCTAAAAAATGTTTTAAAAATCTAAGTGGGAGAAAAAATTTATTCATAGATAAATCTTACGGTCTCCATCACCAGTTTATAGGCGATGCAATTAAACCCTACGTGTTGGCTATAAGGCCTTCCTCCCCATTGGACAGATTAATTACAGTATCGCCAGTACAAACCTCATTTAGGGATAATTCTGAATAATTGTTAGTGCGGATCACTTCTCCATCTGAAGGGTTCATTGCGAAGCAATTGATTTGGGATTAGGTGATGGTTAACACTTAGCTGTATATAATAGTATCCTCTCCATCTGAGTCACTGCAATTATATACTGGACCGAAATTATGTCAGCTATTTAATTTTACTCGGCATGGTAAGTTGCCTAGATAGTAAAATTAAAAAGAATTGGTTTGCCGGGTCTTATGATGAATAGTAGACGTCCATCCATCGTGGAATGCTATTCTCAGGTTATCAGACTACTGGCAAATTTAATTTATTTTTTAAAATGGTAGAGGGAACCAAATTAAAATGAATTCAAAATTTTTCTTATCATAATTAACGGTATTTTAATTATGTGATTCTCATGATTTAAATGGCTTTCAACGCACTCGCTTTAATACTAAAAGAAAACAAACTAACGGGACTAAATTTTGTTGACTGAAAATGTAACTTGGATATAGCTTTAACTACAAATAGTATTATTTCAATACAAGAAAATGTGTTTGTTTTTGAAAAAGGATCTTTCTCTAGCCCAAAATGCATGAAGAAGAAAAAAGTTCAGAAACAGGGAGACACGATTTTCAGGGTAGTTAGTGAGTCACAGATTGGTGTGAAAAAGTCGAAAGGCAGATGTTTTCACTACAACCAAACCCGGCCCTAGAAAAAGCTATGCCCAGTATTTCTCAGAAGGCAGAACAAACAGGGTAATTTCTATTCACTGGTCATGGAAACATGTTTGGCGGTTCCACTACTGGTACTTGGTGTGTAAATACGAGAGTCACTAATCATGTCTACAATTCATTGTAGGAGTTTTAGGAAATTCGACAACTTAGTGATGGGGATATTTACCTGCATATGGGTAATAATTCAAAGGTTACAACAGTTGCAGTAGAAGATGCCACTCTCAATTTTGGTAGAGATCGGGTTTTAATATTGAGATATTGTCTTTATGTACCTGCCACTAGAAGGAACTTAGTTTCCATTTCTTGATGGGCTAAAGACGGATATTTGATTTATTTTAATAACTCTGTAGTTATTAAAGATGATAAACGGGTTATCTATTTTGGTACATTGGTGGATGATTTTTATATTATTAATCTAATCTCTCCTACGCTTCAACTGACTGAAACGAATAAAATATTTATATTACCATATAAGAGAAAGTTTTCTTCTTTAATGTACCATACGTTTCTTTGGCACTTATGCTTGGGTCATATTAATCTAAAACAGATAAACAGACTGGTAGCAGATGGACCTTTGATTTCATTGAAAGTGGAGGTACTTCCAATCTGTGAATATTGCTTAGAGGGTAAGATGACCAAGAGGTCCTTTTTCGGCCAAAGGCTATAGAGTTAAAGAACCGTTAGAGCTAGTTCATTCTGATGTGTGTGGTTCTATGATAATCTAGGCTAGAAGTGGCTTTGAGTACTTCGTCAGTTTCATTGATGACTACTCAAGGTATGGATACATTTACCTGATGCATTGTAAGTCTGATTGCTTTGAGAAATTCAAAGAATTCAAGGAGGAGACAGAGAAGCGTCTAGGTAAAAGTATCAAATCACTACGATCTAACTGTGGTGGAAAATACTTCTTTGGAGAGTTTAAGGACTACTTGTCATTAGAGAGGATTACATCCCAATTGACTACACCTGACACTCCACAGCAGAATGGTGTAGCAGAAAGAAGGAATAAGACTCTTATGGAGATAGTAAGGTATATGATGAGTTATTTAGACTTACCCGATTTGTTTTGGGGACTCGCTTTAGAGACAGCGGCTTACATTCTGAACTTGGTACCTTTTAAGTTAGTACCTTCTATTCTCACAGAATTATGGACCGGGCGTAAGCCTAATCTGAAACACATTTGTATTTTAGGGTGTCCAGGACATATCCTGAAAGGGAACGCGGGTAAGTTGAAACCTAGAACGAAAGTCTATTTCTTTGTAAAATATCCCAAGGAAACGAAGGGTGGTCTATTTTATAATTCTAATGATCAGAAGGTCATTGTTAGCACCAATACTCGATTCTTGGAAGAGGATTATATTATGGATCACAAACCCAATAGCAAAATTATTCTGGAAAAACTAAGCGAAAATACTAGTAGAACGGAAGAGGAACCACAAGTCACTAATATCCTATTACCTCGTCATAGTGTGAGGATTATTAGGACATGTACAAATCAAGAACATGGTGTTGATGCAGAGGGTTCAGATTCTGCACAGCCTGTTACTGCTAGTACACAGACACATGTAGTGCCTCGTCGTAGTGGGAGGGTTGTTCATCAATCTGATCAGTAAATATTCTTAGGAGAGTCGTTTGATAAGATCCCGACAGAACTGGATACCGAGTCCCGTAACTATAACGAAGCACTAAAAGACAAAGATGCAGATCTTTGGTAAAGGATTATGAATTCAGAGATGGAATATATGTAATCCAATCAGGTCTGGAAACTTGTTGAACCATCCGAAGGGATAAAACCCATTGGATGCAAGTGGATCTACAAGAAGAAGAGAGGAGCAGACGGGAATGTTTAAACATTTAAAGCTACGCTTGTTGCTAAAGGGTTCACTTAGAAAGAAGGGATCAACTATGAGAAAATCTTTTCGCCAGTAGCCATACTTAAGTCTATCCAGATTCTCTTATCCATTGCCGCACATTTTGATTACGAAATTTAAAAAATGGACGTCAAGATAGCTTTCCTTAATGAAAGTCTTGACGAGTGTATCTATTTGATACACCCAAATGGATTAATTGCAAAGGGCCAGGAACACATGTTTTATATTCTTAAGAGATCCATTTATGGCTTAAGCAAGCATCGAGGTCTTAGAACACTCGGTTTGATCAAGTTATAAAGTCTTATGATTTCGATCAAAGTTCGGATGAGTTCTGTGTGTACAAAAAACATGACGAAAGTGTGGTGATCTTCCTAGTACTTTATATAGACAATATTTTGCTCATCGAAAACAATGTGGGGGCATTATCTATGGTTAAAGTATGATTATCTGGGCAGTTCGATATGAAGGATTTAGGAGAAGCCAGTCACATCACTAGGATCAAGCTTATGCGAAATCAAAAACAAAAGATGTTGAGCTTATCACAAGTAAAGTATATCGATGATATTCTTGCTCATTTTAGCATGCAGGATTCTAAGAAAGGGTCTCTCTCTTTCAGGCATGGAATCACTCTATCCAAGGATCAGTGTCCTAAGACACTTGATGAGATAGAGAAGATGAAGGTAGTTCCTTATGCTTAGGAAGTAGGAAGCTTGATGTATGCTATGTTTTGCACTAGACCTGGCATTTGCTTTGCCATTGGCATGGTTAGCAGATATCAATCTAACCCAGGGTAAGAGCATTGGACTACGGTAGAAAATATAATCAAGTACCTGAAAAGGACTAAGGATTATATGTTGATTTACCAGGCAGACAGTCTAGTACTTTTGGAGTACACAGACTTAGATTTTTAGTCAGACATAGAGCTTACATCAGGAGACAACCTTGCAGATCCTTTACAAAGAGCGTACCGGCTAAGACTTTTGATAGTCATGTAGAGAGCATGGGAGTCAGATGTATGGCAGCATGGTTTTGAGTATAAGTGGAAGATTAATAGGGTTGGTTTACTGAAAATCATATTTTTTATATTTAATTTTATTTTAATAAAATTAATTTTTCACTTTATGAGAATTTTTATGAGCAATGTATGTATATCATTTTTTTGTTATGCATGGATGTCCAATATTCTGTATAGTATTTAATCTGGTGTGTAGAGTACGACTTACACACAGAAAATCATATTTTAGGTTCTTGCAAAATATAAGTTTTATGTTCATAGTTTAGATAGAAATGGACATACCATCGGTACGACTGTGGCACAGAGTTTTAGTAAGCATGTCTTGGTTACGGAGAATAGATAATAGCGTCGTCTATTATTTCGACTCTCTATGACAGTACACTTTGTGTGTATTGAACGGGACATTTGGGGTAATTAATTTTATACTGACTATATAAATTAATTTCACACCCTAAAGTTATTATTAATAGTGCTTATCCTCTTAATTTTAAAATAATTATTGATTTGTATATATTTAATATTCGCTGTTTTGATTCATTAGAGGGTGCAATCTTATATGGGTCTATATTCTGGGTGAGTTAGATAGCGGTATTATTTATATGGCAAATATTATTTATTGACGGAATTCACGTCCCGAAAGATCGGGATTGACGATACCCCCTTAAGGATGCTTATAAGTTTTTATCGGGCCAAACCCTGCAGGTGGATTTGATTATCCGACGGTCAAATAAGTTAAGCGAAAGGGCTTAAGGATTATCATGATGCCGATCAAGGAAATACGGTCAAAGATCTGACAGAAGTTTCAACTCGGAATCAAATCGTAGTTGAAGAATCGATCGATAAAAGGTATTCTTCTAAATTAACTTTGGTTGCACGGGTTTTATTTTGATCGTTCGACGTCAAAAATTTTATCTGGAGACCGTTTCGGCGTTTGCTCGTCCAGTTAAATTTTTACCGAAAATCCTTTACAAAAATAATGATCTTGGCAGTTTTGCCTCCAACAATTAGAAGATACCAAGTTCAAAATGTAAGCTACTATTTTTAAAGTGAGTCACCAAAATGAATCTGGTAAACCTGAATAACTCATCATAAACTTTACCATCTCCATATGAGTCTTATTCCTTCTTTATGCTACACCATTCTGCTGTGGAATGCCAGGTGCAGTCAACTAGGATGTAATCTCCTCTGATGACAAATAGTTCTTAAACTCTTCAAAGAGGTATTCTTCACCATGGTCGAATCGTAGTTATTTGATACTTTTACCCAGACGCTTCTCCGCCTCCGCCTTGAATTCTTTGAATTTTTCTAAGCATTCAGACTTACGGTGCATTAGGTAAATGTATCCATACCTTAAGTAGTCATCAATGAAACTGACGAAGTACTCAAAGCCACCTCTAGCCCAGATTGTCATTGGACCACATACATCAGAATGAACCAGCTCTAACGGTTCTTTAACTCTATAGCCTTTGGCCGAAAAAGGGGCTCTTGATCATCTTACCCTCTAAGCAAGATTCACAGACTAGAAGTGCCTCCACTTCTAATGAACTCAAAGATCCATCTGCCTAGTTGAATAAACCATTACTTAACTGTTCCTATAGTCGGGCATCTTGTGCTGGAGGCAAAACTGCCAAGATTATTATTTTTGCAAATGATTTTTAGTAAAAAATTAACTAGACAGAAAAATGCTAAAATGGGCTCCAAATAAAACTTTGATGTCGAACGATCAAAATAAAACCGGTGCAACAAAAGTTAATTTCGAAGAATACATTTTTATCGGCCGATTCTTCAACTACGATTTGATTCCGAGTTGAAGCTCCCGTCATACCTTCTACTGTATTCTCTTATGCGATTCTTGAATATAGTGTGGGCTATAATCTATCAAGAACTCGTACCAGCAGAACCTGGACAGCTTTAGTCTTGAAAGACAAGTTATGATATTGGATCAGCTTTCCTGCATATTTATAGAGTTACAGCAGGGACCTGTGGAATAATTATGAATAAGACTTCTAGTGGAACATAGACATGTATCAGTAGTTTCTGCAATTAAGCAAACCTTATAGCGGTATCTGTAATTATAAAAACCTTGCAGCGATTTTTGCAATTTTCATAAAACACTGAATTACAGTTCACACCACTAAAGAACTATAATTACACTCTGGCCCATAATCTCAAGATTTTCTTGCATTGTGCTCCTGCTATTAAATGCTTAACATTTCTCCATACGTTAAGATTTCTGATACCACGCTTAACTTATTTGACCGTCGAATAATCAAATCCACCTGTAGGGTTCGATCCGATCAAAACTTATAAACTTCCTTAAGGGGGTATTGTCAATCTCAATCTTTCGAGACGTGGATTATGTCAATAATTAATATTCACCATATAAATAATACCGCTATCCAACTCATCGGGAATATAGACCCATATAAGATTGCACCCTTTAATGAATCAAAACAACGAATATTAAATATATGCAAATCAATAATTATTTTAGAATTAAGAGTATAAGTACTATTGATAATAACCTTGGGGTGTGAATTAATTTATATAGTCAATATAAAATTAATTACCCTAATGTGTCTCATTCAATACACATAAAGTGTACTAGCACAGAGAATCGGAACAATAGACGACGCTATTAACTGTTTCCCGAAATCAAGACAAATTTACTAAAACTCTGTACTATAGTCGTACCGTTGGTATGTCTATTTTCATATAAACTTTATACATAAAACTTATATTCTGTAAGAACTTAAAATGTGATCTTTGGTGTGCAAGCCGTATTCTACACACCAGATTATATACTGTACAGAATATTGGACATCTATGCATAACATTAAAGAAATGATAAACATACATTGCTCATAAAGATTCTCATAAAATGAAAAATTAATTTTATTAAAATAAAATTAAATATTAAAAACATAATTTTCAGTATACCAACCATAACAATCTCTCACTTATATTCAAAATCATGCTGTCATACATCTGACTCCCATGCCCTCTGCATGACTATCAAAAGTCTTAGCTAGTAAGCTCTTTATAAAAGAATCTGCAAGGTTGTCTCCTATTACAATCTTGGTCACAACAACATCACCTCTTTGTATAATTTCTCGTATCAGATGATAGTTACGCTCAACGTGTTTTCCTTTCTTATGGACTCTTGATTTCTTCAAGTTTGCAATCGCTCCGCTATTGTCACAATAAAGTGTAATAGCCGATCAAATAGAAGGTACCACATCTAGATTCAACAAGAAGTTCTTGATCCCAACATCCTTTGTAACACCCCGGTCCGAACCCTAGTAGTAACCACCTAGCTAGTAACAACTCGGCTCAAACCCTAGTATTAGCGACGGATAGGCAATGAGAACTTAGGTCGCTACATGAACAAGAGAAACCCTAATCAACTCGAAAATCCTAAATTTGACCTTAAAACCCTACAAGAGACCAAATACTTAGAGGAAAAACCCTAACACTCAAAAAAGTCCCGGGACAGCTTAAATTAAGTAAATAACATAAAATATAAAAACTAAAAATCAAAAATTTTCATATTTAGGGTAAAATGACCATTTTGCCTATAGTACAGCAAAAAGTCTTAAAAATCTAAAATTTGACACTTGGATGCCCAAAAGAAGATATTTATATACAATTAATTAATAAAATACAAAAACATAACAAAATGACCAAATTACCCTTGCATGGCCGGCCACCTAGAAAATTGTGCCTAAAAAGCTACTTTTTGCCTTTTTATGCTTAAAATGAGAAAAAGATGTACTAATTAAGTATTATTTTGATCTAATACTTTTTATACAAGTAATATACATAATAATATAATAACATAGGTCAACAAAAATAAACAAATAATTATTTAAAGTCTCTACACAATAAATAAGTCAAAAAGATAATTCTAGTCAAACTAGCTTAATTTAGCTTAAAAGCCTACACCTATTTAATTAATTGCTATCAAAATTATGATAAATCATAAAAAGACTAAATTAATTATAAATACATTAATATAATAGGTTTTAGTAGGTTTAGATACCAAAAAGATATATAAAATTAATATTTTATGCATATTCTTTCACAAAATAGTTCCAAAATATAATTTAAACTCTAAATTAATACAAAAATCAGTTTGCACTGCCCCAAACCTACCCTTAGCCGAAACCCACCTGCAAAAAACTGAATTGCAATATCTCAAATATCACCCACCTCTTATGCAATCAATGAGAATTGAGAAAATTCAAAAATTATACTTATATATAATTATCGTGTCTCCATTATAATTTTGTTATAAATAACACACCAAACCCCCCTTCTCCTATATACACATTCGGCTGAGAGAGTGACAGTGAGAGGGACCAAAAATTTTTCTAAGTATTTTCAAAAAAGAAGGAGAGAAGAAGAAAGGAGGAGAGAAGAAGGAGGAAAAGTCCAAAGAGAAGGCATTGAAACTAAGTCCATTTCTTCCTCAACATTTTAAGCATCAAAAGAGGTAAGCAACTTCCTTAAATCTTCTCATATTCTCCCTTAATATACCCCTCAATCCATCTCTATAACAAACCCTAAGAAAAATAGATGAAGAATAACTCAAAAAAAGGCGTTGTAGATGCAAAAAAAGTGGATTGCTAGGGTAAGATTGTGCTTTGTATGTGCTTGCATGTGTATATTTTTGAGTTTTATGGCTTGTGTGTATTCTGGAGTTTTGGTTTATGTGAGTTTATAACATGCATGCAAAGAAAACACATCAGAAATGTACACAACATAAGCTAAGCAACCAAAACCCTAAGTAGCCTGATTTTCTGGACTTACTTACTTTCTGCCACCAACTTTAAAACATCATAACTAATTGTAAGAAAATGATCTTATGGTGATTTGTATGTCCAGACCTAGATTTTTGAGTTATCTTTCATGTAAAATTGGTTTGAGGTGATTTCGTTGGGTATAACTCTAGATATCTCATTTGTTTTCAAAGAATGACAGATCTTGACCACTCTGAGTTGTAGACCTAAAAATCCGAAGTTATAGTGAGAAAAGAGCCTAGGTCAAAACATAAAACATTTAGAGGACATACGTATCGTTCTTTCCACCAAAAAGGATCCAAAAATATGAAGTCTTGATGAGTCACAACACTTTCCAAAATCACAGTTGAGATTCAGTGACTGATAGACTACTCTGTCATATATATTTGTGAGACATAAAACCTACATTTTTGGAAGCCAAATCCAAAAGTGGTAAACATGAAAAATGTAGATAACATATTAAAATAAATACCGAGTAAAAATCAACACAAAATACCATCGGATGATACCTCAAAGGTTTTGAGCACTCTCTGTTAAAAACACATTCTACAGACCCTTTTTAGGCTGACTGAACTCTTTTTGTAAATTGGCCAAAAGCTCAAACTTTTTCCAAAAACTTGCTCTAGAAAAAAAACATGAAATTTGTAGGGGACACCTTAATATAAAACTTCACCAAACATCAGATTTATAGCCCTTGAATTGATGCCCCAAAACCGTGGCTAACAGAGGCCCAATTTCTACGTTTTTCGCTATAAAATGCTGAACGATTTTTACTTAAATAAAATAAATGACCTTCGTTCCTTAGGATCTGACCTTAGTGATAAACATGAAAGTTGTAGGGAATATTATCTAAATGCTGTTAAAATATAAATAATTAAATCTATGTCTAAGTACTTTAAAATACTGTCGTAACATTAGAACTAGCAATTAAACTTTTACCTAAAATTGGCTAAGTGTTCGAATGATGTGTTATTTATGGAACTTGAGCGTGTGAATCTTATTAGAACTTTTTATGTAATTAGTATATGAAAATGATGCTTTTGATGAAATGAACTTATGCCAATGGTTCGATTCTTTGTCACATAAATTATGGTTATGCTTCGCATGCTTGTACTTGATTCTTTAGCAAGTTGTACCATGTGCCATATCATATTTGTGTGCCATATCATATTTGTATGCCATGCCATGAGCATTCCTACACTTGCATCTTGGCTTATCGGAGTCTGTACCTATCATTGTGGGTTGCATCCTGTACACTTGTTTTGGTTATTCTAAACCTCGGTCATATTTGTTGGGTATATGTCCCCGAGATTTCCGTTACTCCCTGAGTTATGATTAAATTATAGAAGTAGTGTTAACACGGGAAAATTGGGTAATTTCGGAGAAGAGCCTAATTCGGCGAACCAAATCCCACTATGGTGGTAACTTCGGAGAAGAGCCCAATTATGGCGGATCTAAACCCTATTGCCACGATGTTTTGAAGGGTAATTCGGAGAAGGGCCTAATTCGGCGGACCTAATCCCACTGCGGTGCTAACTTCGGAGAAGAGTCCAATTATGACGGTCCTAAATCCCTCATCTTGGTACTCTAAATAATGTGAAGTGTCTTTCGAAATCCCTGTTATTAATTAGACTTTGGGTTGACGCCTAATGAGCATCTTAGTCCTTAATGTGGGACGGTTGGCCCGTATAAGGGTGGCTGATAAAAATTGGTTGGCCCATCCCCACGTCATTGGCATTGAGTAAAACGGCTGATGCATGTAACCAAGGTGAGCGTTTACCTTTTACAACGACGCAAGGAAAGGTTCGGTGATCAATATACCATCAAGTCTACTCTGTAATTCCTGGCGTGGAATTCATGATATAGCTTTGAATGTACGTTGGGTTGGGCTACTGCATTGCATTCATCTGCATCACACACTCGCACAACTGTTCTTATATATATACTTATTCGGTTGAAAACATTAAAATGTCTATCTCCTGCCCTTAAATTTATACTAGGTATTATACGATATGTATTGTAGGATATTTTGTTGTGAGTTTGTTAGACGGTTTAGGGAATTTGCTTCTAGGCTTTGGCTCATGGCATTCGTGCCACAAGTAAAGAAGAAGAACAGTTTGAGGAGGGTATGTTCGTAGGAGAAGAAGACCTCGAGGAGCAGGGAGAGTGGCAGGAGCCAACAGATCCCAACAGTGCCGCTTGAAGACGTAGGATGTTCACTTTTTGTTCTTTTGTTCAGTTTTTCACGGACATATTGTAACTTTTGTTGAATTTTCTGGATGACTGTAAATATTAAATATTTGAACAAATTTTAAACCTCTAATGATGTAGTAAATACCATATGTAATATGAATGTTTGGCTAGAATATGTCCTTATTTATAGTTACGTATGTCCCGACGTGCCCGGAGAATGGGGCGTCACAGTTGGTATCAGAGCCTAAGTTTAGTGAACCTTTAGGCCTTGGGTTATGGGAAACCGTGCATTCTGTTGCGTGGAAGCTCTGTAGGATGCATTGAATTAATTATAATTATCATTTATACACTATAAGAACTAAAATTTACTGCGTCTAAGTCTTATAGCGAATCGTGTTAAGACATCAATGGGATCAGAAGCAGTAGGGAATCTCCATGCCAAGGGCGAGTAAGGGTATCAAGATCGAGACTAGAGGTTCATGCAATGAGTTATCTTATTTTAAGGGGGTAGACGGGAGTATATACGTACTAGGAGTGGTTTCAGATATTATATCGAGAGCCACCGTTAGAACCTCGTAATTTCATCCTTATAAGTTTCATTCTTGTTTACCCTAAGCCTTTGTATCAATTTTTATACCCGGCTAAATTCTTTTCTTCTAATAACACCGGTCCTCAACAATGCTACTCAGTATCATTCATAGGTAATCCTTCTACACCCAAGTCTTATTAGTAACCCTATCGGGAATTTCATCCTAGAAAATACCCTTATCTTTGAATTTTCATTGGTAAGCCATGCCTAGGTGATGGCTAGTATTCACAATTGATTGTCCTTCAATGCAAGCCATCATCCTTCGACTAACTCTCTATTCATAGAACTCAATGTCGTTTGATATTGCCAAGATCCTTTTCCACCATTCATTTTCCCTCGACTTCAATACTACTTTTGACTGAAACAATTTTGAAAACTCTTGAAATCCCAACATGGGGAGTTGATTTGGATGCTTGAATTGAAATGTGTTAGGCCGATGTAATTTCAAGGCAAATATCCAATTTAGCTACCCATTGCTTAAACATATCTTCGGCTAAAGTCTGATATTGCACAGATTGATCCCGAAAACATCCTCTTTGTAATATTCATTAATTGCTGAATTCTTATCTCTAGTGCATCTAAGATTCAATCGACCTCTCGACTCGAGTCAATGGTGATTGCTTGACCTAATTCAACTTATCTTTGAACTATTTAGGAGTCCACCCTAAGATATTTTAACACCGACTACATCTCGTGCTTATATCATTCGAGATCCTCAGCTAAACGCTTACCTATTCACTGTCATGTGATCACCTTCTTTGAAACTAGTAAAGTTGAGCTGACCATCCTCATTAAAACCCACGCATGTTTTTGCTCGTCAACCCTTAAAATCTTACCCCGTAGGTCTGTGAGTGACGACAATTGTCAAGATATCCTGTTATTAGGCCTTAGCACTTTCACACAAGATTAGGACAATGCACGGGAATCTCTTAACACCTCTTCGAATCGTGAGGTAACCTTCCTCAACATTACAATTTAAAGTACCGTCAATGTTCAGTAAGATTTTGAAGACCGAGACCCCCGACTGTAGGAATGGTTAAGTAAGGGTTTATTTAACTAACTACATCTTCGCAAGGGACCTGATAAATAGACTATGCCATCAGTAACCTATAATTAGAAACGACAGCTTCACACTAAGGGACACACAACACCACCAAGTGATAGAATTCAGACTTCCCCAGACTAATTCATAGCAGACCCACACATCCAACAAACTGGGAAGCAAAAGATTCGTACCGATAGTAGGGAAGTGGAAAACAAGAGACAGATCTTGAGTTCAGGATACCCATAGTGTGCAAATAAAGAAAGAGTATCTGTACGCATCAATATTCATGTAAGCTTTTCTACTAAAATGTTAGAGTCTGAATCCTGCCATTCCCACCTTTAATGAAGAATTCTAACGACGACATGAGCATCAGGAGCCAGAAAAGACTCTACAACCTTTGGGGAGCACAAGGCAGTTGTCCAACGTATCTACCTGTGTTTGTTTTAGGTAGGACCTAGCAAGCTTCGCGTTGAATCTTTTCTTTTCTTTAAATGTTTTATGTGTGTTTTGTGAATTTTTTTGAAATCTTGTATTGCTTATGCACCCGAGCTTGAATGGCATGAAATATAAGTATTGTTAAAAAAAAAATCTTACACTTAATTCTTACCGAAAACAACCCTTAAATCATAAGACTCTTTTTTTTTTAGGATGACTGGTAGAAGACCAAACCACCACCGACAAACTAGTGGACCCATTAATGATGAAGCACCTTGATTAGCTCAAGTTTTACGAGAGATTACCACCAGCATTAATTGTCCCCAAGTGCGTGATAGAGCGTGGTTCTTATCAAAGCTTGGAAGGCAGCGAGCCCCTACGTTTAGGGGAGGAGTAGAACCAAAAGAGGCTGAGGAGTGGCTCAGAGCCATCAAGAAGTTATTCAACTCAATGGGAGTTCAAGTTGAGGCAGATCGGGTAGCTTTAGCAGCTCACCTATTGGAAGGAGAAGTGGACCATTGGTGGTCTATGATCAGTAACACCCAAGACGTGGCAGCCTTAACATGGGATCAGTTTGAAGGGCTATTTTTGGAAAAATATTTTCCTATTCCCCTCCGTCAGGAACAGATTAGAGCATTCCTGGAACTAAAACAAGGACTGATGACGATAACCCAGCTAATCACTTCGAGGAATTGAGCCGCTTTACTGCAGCCATTATACCAGACGACGTGTCAAAGGCACGAAAGATTGAGTGGGGCCTGGAGCTATCGATTCGGGGAAGGATCAGCTGCATGCAGCTTCCCACTTATGCACAAGTCATACGAGCAGCACTAGTGGCACAATCAGAATTGGAAAATGCAAGAAGGATTTGGAACCAAAGGAAGAGAAACTCTGGTCATCGAAAACCATTGAGGAATAAAAGGCAGTTCGTTCCTATCAAGCCGTACTCACAAGCTAACAGGAAAGAACAACAAGGGGGATAGCAGACGAACCTAATAATTTGTTTCAATTGCAATGAGTTTGGACATAAAAAGTTTCAATGCCCGCTACCAAGGAGAAGAAACTACAATATCCGTCGACGAAAGCAAAAATATCAAGAAAGTCAACTTCAATAAGGAACGGATGGTTTGGGAAGGATGATGCAGCTTGACCAGCCAGAGAATCAATAAGACAGAATGTTCACCTTCATAAGAGAAAAAGGAGTATTAGTTGATGATTAGAGGTACGCTCGTATTCACAACTTTGGGATGTGTTTTAGTTTAGCCTTGTTACATCATTATGAGTAAAGGGTACGCTTATAGGATAAGTGCTTTTAGGTTAACACTAGTCAAACAACTCATGCGCCATGGATATCCGACGTGATCTTTGAAAAAAAATATTGTGTAGTTGTAAGTCTAAGATAATAATAAGACCAAACAGCCATTACCCAAAATGATACACGTATAAACCCGACCTTGTCCACACCCCAAATAAAGAATGACTAAAGTAAATAAGGACAACAACTTCTAAGAGAAGAGATGGAAGTAATCATCCACAACCTTTAGCATGAAATTTCGAGGACGAAATTTATTTAAGGGGGGTAGATTGTAACACCCCGGTCCGGACCCTAGTAGTAACCACCTAGATTGTAACAATCGGGCTCAAACCCTTATATTAGCGACGGATAGGCAATGAGAACTTAGGTCACTACATGAACAAGGGAAACCCTAATCAACCCGAAAATCCTAAATTTGACTCAGAAACCCTACAAGAGACCAAATACTCAGAGGCAAAGCTCTAACACTCAGAAAAGTCATGGGACAGCTTAAATTAAGTAAATAACATAAAATATAAAAACTAAAAATCAAAAATTTTCATAATTAGGATAAAATGACCATTTTGCCCCTAGTACAACAA
The DNA here is from genome assembly GCA_032360265.1 of Heliamphora ciliata. Classification (NCBI taxonomy): domain Eukaryota; kingdom Viridiplantae; phylum Streptophyta; class Magnoliopsida; order Ericales; family Sarraceniaceae; genus Heliamphora; species Heliamphora ciliata. The sequence continues at coordinate 35,363 of JAUMHN010406425.1, forward strand.
AAACTCTTAAAAATCTAAAATTTGACACTTAGATGCCCAAAAGAAGATATTTATATACAATTAATTAATAAAATACAAAAAAAATAACAAAAATGACCAAATTGCCCTTGCATGGCCGTCCACCTAGGAAATTGTGCCCAAAAAGCTATTTTTTACATTTTTATGCTTAAAAATGAGAAAAATATGTACTAATTAAACATTATTTTGACCTAATATTTTTTATACAAGTAATATACATAATAATATAATAATATAGGTCAACAAAAGTAAACAAATAATTATTTAAAGCCTCTACACAATAAATAAGTCAAAAAGTTAATTCTAGTCAAACTAGCTTAATTTAGCTTAAAAGCCTACGCCTATTTAATTAATTACTATCAAAATTATGAGAAATCATGAAAAGACTAAATTAATTATAAATACATTAATATAATAGGTTTTAGTGGTTTAGATACCAAAAAGATACATAAAATTAATATTTTATGCATGTTCTTTCACAAAATAGTACCAAAATATAATTTAAACTCTAAATTAATACAAAAATCAGTTTGCACTGCCCCAAACCTGCCCTTAGCCGAAATCCACCTGCAAAAATCTGAATTGCATTATCTCAAATATCACCCACCTCTCATGCAATCAATGAGAATTGAGAAAATTCAAAAATTATACTTATATATAATATTATGTCTCAATTATAATTTTGTTATAAATAACACACCAAACACCCCTTCTCCTATATACACATTCGGCTGAGAGAGTGACAGTGAGAGGGACCAAAAAATTTTCTAAGTATTTTCAAAAAAGAAGGGGAGAAGAAGAAAGAAGGAGGAGAAAAGAAGGAGGAAAGGTCCAAGGAGAAGGCGTTGAAACTAAGTTCATTTCTTCCTCAACATTTTAAGCATCAAAAGAGGTAAGCAACTCCCTTAAACCTTCTAATATTTCCCTTAAGATACCCCTTAATCCATCTCTATAACTAACCCTAAGAAAAATAGATGAAGAATAAGTCAAAAAAAGGCGTTGTAGATGTAAAAAAATGGATTGCTAGGGTAAGATTGTGCTTTGTACGTGCTTGCATGTGTATGTTTTTGAGTTTTATGGCTTGTGTGTATTCTAGAGTTTTTATTTATGTGAGTTTATAACATGCATGCAAAGAAAACACATCAGAAATGTACATAACATAAGCTAAGCAACCAAAACCCTAAGTAGCCTAATTTTCTGGATTTACTTACTTTATGCCACCAACTTTAAAACATCATAACTAATTGTAGGAAAATGATCTTAAGGTGAGTTGTATGTCCAGACCTAGATTTTTGAGTTATCTTTCATGTAAAATTGGTTTGAGGGGATTTCGTTGGGTATAACTCCAGATACCTCATTTGTTTTCAAAGAATTGTAGATCTTGACCACTCTGAGTTGTAGACCTAAAAATCCAAAGTTATAGTGAGAAAAGAGCCTAGGTCAAAACATAAAACTTATAGAGGGCATACGTATCGTTCTTTCCACCAAAAAGGACCCAAAAATATGAAGTCTTGATGGGTCATAACACTTTTCAAAGTCACTGTTGAGAATAAGTGACTGACAGACTACTCTGTCATATATATTTGTGAGACATAAAACCTACATTTTTAGAAGCCAAATCCAACGGTGGTAAACATGAAAAATGTAGCTAACGTATTACACTAAATGTTGAGTAAAAATCAGTCCAAAATACCCTCGGATGATACCTCAAAGGTTTTGAGCACTCTCTATTAAAAACACATTCTGCAGACCCCTTTTAGGCTGACTTAACCCTTTTTGTAAATTGGCCAAAATCTCAAACTCTTTCCAAATAACTTGCTCTAGAAAAAAACATGAAATTTGTAGGGAACACCTTAAACTAAAACTTCACCAAAGATCAGACTTATATCCCTTGAATTGATACCCGAAAACTGTGGCCAACAGAGGCCCAATTTCTGTATTTTTCTCTGTAAATTGTTGAACGGTTTTTACTTAAATAAAATAAATGACCTCCGTGCCTTAGGATATGACCTTAGTGATAAACATGCAAGTTGTACGGAATATTTTATCTAAATGGTGTTAAAATATTAGAAATTAAATCTATGTCTAAGTACTTAAAAACACTGTCGGAACATTAGAACTAGCAATTAAACTTTTATCTAAAATTGGCTAAGTGTTCGAATGACGTGTTATTTATGGAACTTGAGTGTGTGAACCTTATATGAACTTTTTAAGTAATTAGTATATGAAAATGTTGCTTTTGATGAAATGAACTCATGCCGATGGTTCGATTCCTTGTCACATAAATTATGGTTATGCTTCGCATGCTTGTACTTGATTTTTTAGCAAGTTGTACCATGTGCCATATCATATTTGTATTCCATGCTATAATTATTTGCACATGAGAAGCATATTGCACATCAAGAACATTCTGATACTTGTATCTTGGGTTATCGGAGTCTGTACCTATCATTGTGGGTTGCATCATGTACACTTGTTTTGGTTATTTTAAACCTCGGTCATACTTGTTGGGTATAT
>JAUMHN010406426.1:784-15055 GCA_032360265.1 Heliamphora ciliata
TCCAATTACCAGATAACCCACAAGTAGACAACCCCTCACTGTATCAACAAAACTCGAACAACATAGAACTTCTTGTTGAATGGAAAGCAAGCCATTACACGGATGAATAAAGTGACGCAGGGAGGGAGGAGAAACAAAACAAAATTGCTGCGACTGTTCCGGCGACTTTTTCGGCGAATAGACTAGGGTTCCGGTGACTGTTTAAATCGCTGACGACTGTGTTTGGGACATGATCGGGGCTTTCAGCGACTGTTTGGTGGGTTTCGGTGGGTTGCAACGACTGGTCTGGGACTGGTTTCGGAGTTATCGGCGCTTGTGGAGGAGGCTGAGGGAGATTTCGACGCTGGTAGTGGTGGTGTTAGGGGGTTTCGGCGACTGTAGAAGAGGTTTGAGTGAATGTCGGCGCTGGTGGTGTTGATTTGGGTGGGTTACAGAGGTTTGGGTGTAGGACGGCGCTGGTAGTAGTTGTTGTAGGAGGTTTTGGCGACCATAGAAGGGGTTAGGGTGGATGTCGGCACTGTTGGTGGTGATGTTAGTGGGATTTGGCGCTGGTCAGGAGGATTGAAGGGCTGTCGGCATTGTTGGAGGGATGAAGGGAAGTCGGCGGTTGGGTGGCTGGGTACTAGGGTGGCTGTCGGCACTGTTGAAGGCTGAATGAAGATTGGTGGGGTGGCTGGAAGCTGACGGCACTGTTGGAAGCTAGGGTTAGGGTTAGGGTTAGGGTTAGGGTTTCATGGTGGCTCTAATACCAGGTTATTAGACAGAGAATAATGAGAAGCCGTGCCCAAAAGGATAAGCGAGACTCTTATTTATAATAAAGTTAGGCAACGCCATTACATCCATACACCCACACATACTTGATAATAAATATATAATAATAATACTAATACGATAAATATTTAACACCGGATACTAATCATAATAAAGCTAACAACAGATACGAACTCAAAACACTAAGAGTTTTAAAAATTCCAAGATATGGACACAACTGTGATAGACAAAATGTCTCTCTCTCTCTCTCTCTATATATATATATATATATATTGTTTTTGCTGTAGGTACTTGAATATAACACCTACAAACAACTTGCAATAATGAACAACTAAAACTAATTCAACATAAAAAACCACTCAAAGTCTCAATCTATAAAATCCTCATTCATCAAAAGAAAAAATATAATTCAACAACTCCATCCTATATAAGAAACATCAACCAGCATGCATCATTCATCAAAACGTGTGTTACAAGAAAACGCTCACCTCCTATCATGCCACAATTAGTCCATGTGAAATATGACATTTACATTCTGAAACAGTCTGTGTTCTAGGTAACAATGATCAAATCACAAAAAAGGTCCTTTGAAGCTTCAAGTAGAGGCAACTTCAAGCAAGTCATCATCGCCATCATCATTGCTTGGCCTATACCTCCGTCATTACTGAACAATACAACCTCCATAGTGGGTTCTTTTAGTGAGAGGTTTGCAACCGTAGATAAATATAAACTACAATAATTATAAACTAGAGAGTAGTCAAACAAGCAAGCTTACAACCATTCCCAACAAAGTTCTCACAAAAAAAAAGTTTCATAGCAGAAAATAAAATCAACAATTGTTATCATAGCCGAAAGAAAAATAAAAAAAACGAAAATAATTTTTTGTGGCAGAGTTTCCCAAAACCATAAATGAAGGAAAATTAAAAAAACATAGATCAAGAAGAACGTGAAACTGAGCTAAACCAAGCCAAGCTAAACTATGTCTTATTCTCCAATCGATTGAACATGAAGATAGTTAAAAGAAGGACACATCCTTGGCGTATCCCTCGCAATGTTGAGAAAAAAGCATAATAAAAAGTTTGGACATGCCACATGGCATGTTCGACACACAAAATGGCATGCCCGGTGTGTTTTTGTATTTTGCACGTGTCAAAACTACTATGGCACCTAAAATTGAGTGTTCGTGCTTTATAAAGTAAAACATTTACACAACAAGCATATTTAAAACATTTACACACCAAGCATATTTAATAATTCAAACTCACTCCATAAGTATGTATGAAATCCCTATATATCCATAAAATTCCCCAAGCCACTTTGTTAGCACCATTTTACCTTATAAAACGAAAGAAGTATATTAAGCAATATGAATATTTTGTTGTGTCCCGTGTCCTTAGGTATGGGAATCAGATGAATTTGATGTTTAGGAATATAAATGTGCCCAGCACCAATAGATATATAAACATGTCTGACACCAATACCCGCGTCCATGTGACGTAGGATACATATGTTATGTCTAATCGTCACTGGGATCAGCCGTAAACGCAGAGGTCTTGTGTTCGATTCCCATTGGAAGCGCCCTGGATTAATCGATACTTGTGGTTGGCAGGTGATGGCAGTGTATTCGGAGGTTTACGCTTTAGGAGTGGGTCTAAAGGACCCTTGCCTTGAGATGGTTCCTTCGTCAGAATTTTTTTTTTTAATTTAAAATGTAACTTGTTTTCCTTTGAAGAGGTGAAGTTTCTATTTTTGTTAATAGTTTCATGAAGGAATCTTCACGTTTCACTCATAATTTAGGGTTGTTTGGCTCTTCTGCTACTATACCTTTACATTCTCTAACCATTTTATCATCTCCACCAGATAGCAGAATTAGCCATTTTATCGTTTCCACGAGATGGGAGGATCTTTGTCTAATGTTGTTCAAAGTTTTTTGTTGAGATCAACTTTAGATCACACACCTTCTCCTCAATTGTGGAGGTAAAAGAAGTGGTAGAGTCCATCCAACTTAACTTTATGGCTTCAAAAGGAGTGTTTTAAAGAAATGTTTGGGATGTACGTTTATCACTTGGACGTGAGTCTTAGCTTCATTTTATTAAAAACAAAATTGAATGCTTGAAAAAGTACTTGAAGAAATGGAATAGGGAGGTTTCTGGTCGTTGGAGATTCAAAAAATAAAGTTGTTAGAGCCTTAGAGGACATTATAGTTTGGAATGAAATTGACGTTGTTTGTGGTGTTTCACATTCGGAGAAGGAATGGTGGGAATTGGAAGTGTAAGTAGGAGTTTGGTGGATTGCAAAGATGGAAAAATAAGATGGAGGTGAAGAATTAGGGGTTGTGGAGAGTATATAGTTGAAGAGGAGATAAGGAATGATTGATGACTTGATGCTGAACAAGTGCGAGGAACACTGTTCTATTATATATATATATATATATATATATATATATATATATAATAAAGAGGTTTGAAATGAAATTCCTGACAAAACTAGGTAATTAATTTTACAACCAAAGCTCAATTTTGTAATTTTAATAAATCAGCAATAATCGTAATTATGAATGAATGCTTCTTTGTGTCGTTTGTGATTTTTCTTGACATTTCCATCTTCGCGATAATTCATAAAATAACACTAAAAGCGTATGTCGAATTTTTGATATTTTTCTGAAAATAAAATTTGTACAATAAAAATTCACGCTTTAGAAACTACACTACGTATAATGCCACCTAGCCTTTTTACTTGAACAAATCTTGACACATGGTAACTCCATTTGACACCTAGCCACACACTTCTATAAATAGACCTCATGCCTCTGGTTGTGTATAACATTCCAAGGGAGCTAATGCAAAGGCAATTGAGAAATTGAAAACAAAAGAAAACAAGAAGAGAAGAACGAAGCAGCGGGAACTGGACCAACCACCACTACTGCCGCAGCCTCCACCGAGCCACCACCAGGCCACCACCATTGCCGCCGCCTGCCACCATTGCCACTGCCGGCCACTGTCGCTTACCGGTTAGTGAAAAACCAAGAAAAGTTTTGAAATTCCTTTAATTCCTACATCCACCGCCACCTTTCACCACCTCCCATGGCCACCACAAACCACCATTCTTGCATCTAGACCTATGGAACTCTAGATTTCTTCTTTAAAACAAGATAAAATTTGCATCATTTAGTTAAGAATTGAGTGAGACATGGACTTTTTCAGTCACACAAATTCAGAAACAAGCCAATATTGTGCAGCCTGACTTAAACAGCCACCGTTTTTGCTACGGACCTCTGTTTTGAACGATCTTTAGTGTTCGGGAAAGAGGACGTCATGAACTACAACTTTCATGTTTATTACTTTCCTCAGAAAGACCGTTTTACATGTGAAATTTATGTCTGAAGTTCAAAACCGAATCTGCCCAGATTTTCTAAAACTCAACGACTCAGCCTTCTTTAAGCAGCCACCATGTCTTCTACAGAGCTCTGATTTGGGTGATTGTTGATGTTCTGGAAAGGGAAAACAATTATCTATAACTTTCGTGTTTATAACTTTTGCTATAACAATGTTTGCTATGTGAAGTTTTGGCCTAAACATTGGGACGCAAATCTGTGCGAAAATTTAATTTTACCAGCCCCTTTTAAACACTGTTTGTTTTTTGTACGAGTCCTCGAATGGTTACAAAATTGAGACTATTGAAAAGTAGATTGTGAGAGCTTTCCAACAACACAATTTGACCAAAATAGGCTTCGGTAAGGCCCCAAAAAATTCACGACCAAGTTAGCCTCTACAAATTAGTTTTGACCGTTAAGTCACTAAACCACCTTTTCTTGAAATAAAATCTCTACATGAAAAGTTATTTACCATTTGTTATTTTTATGTGTTTTAGGTAGATTTACAAAACATTTGGACAATTGTGAATAATCTGCCATTTTGAATATCACTATCAGGTGAGTCATACGATACCTAAGTTAATTATATTTTCAATTATTGCTTGATGAATGCAAATGTCTATGGGACACGTTAAATTCTAGAAATAGGATGATGATCCTTGTTGATTGAAATATTGATTAAATTGAAATTTAGAAAAGTATGGATGGATAATGGTTTAAACGGGGTTCCGGCCGCTGGGGGACAATAAGAATTCCAGTGAGGCGATATAATGAGGGTGGCGGGTCACGGCCAGATGACTGTGAAGTGGTCATTCCCAATTAATTCTAGGGTCGCTCCCTAATGACGTCTGGCGAAAATGCGTTGAATATTATCCTTCGGAATGAAAATTGGAAATAACTCAGATATCTATGTTCTCGTACTAGCTTTGTTAATGAATGTTGAATTTGTGATTCAGGTAAAACTCATGAATACTAAATAAAGTGCTATGCTGGATGTTGTGATGTATATTGCCAATGCCAGAAAGTGATTGAATGAAAGACTTGGACATAGGCATGAATTATTAAATATTTTTCTTTTCAATATAATGCAAGTTTTTATACGGCCAAGATTGTGGGTTTGATTGACAAATGCTTGTAATAGCTGTATTTTGTAACGCGAGTAGTAGCTCAGGGATATGTTTATCAAATCTTGTGCTTCCGCAGAACCTTTTCTTTAAAATCTTTTCTAAATTGTGTTTTTAGAAAATCCCTATACTAATCAAATAAGCAGGCCTTGAGTGAGCTTTGACCCATTAGCCGGTCACAGACACCATTTATAAAAATGCGTCGTGACAAATGAGCCCAACTATGACATGTGATGATGAAAAATTAAGCTTTTGGACATATGTTGATTGGGTTTCAAGGCTATTATTGACTAAGAGTTTTGGTTGTAAGGGATTGTATGGGGTAAAAGAGTAGGATTTTGGAGTTGGAGTTACATAAGAATGGAGGTGATTTGTCTGTCTAGGAGTTGTGCTCGTCACTAGTAGCAGTGCTTGATTTTGGCCCATTTGGGTTGTTTTTATGTGCCATGGTTGTTAAGTTGGAAATTGCAGAGGTTAGGAGAATAGAGTTCAAAGGAGGGAAACATAAGTTAGGCATAGTTAAACTTTTAAGAGTGAATTGGTGCTAGTCCTATTTAGAGAAGTTATTAGAGGATTAGTCCCATTGATTTTATTTTGATGTTTCTAGGCTCGTTTTTTAAATCAAGATATTAGTTTTTGACTGTTTTACCCCATTAACTTTTGGGTCAAATTTTATTTTCATTTCAAAATAAATCGAAAGTTTGTATTTGCAATTATTACAATACCATTTCTTACGTGATTTGTGCTATCTAGATGCCACACATCATTAATGTAGGGCATATTTTGTTTCCATTTCAATTATTTCTTTTTGTTAATCATTTTTGCACGTTGCAGTTTTTGTATTAATGCTGGTGATGAGTTTCAGACAGATAATTTCATCGGTTTTGATGAGTTTCAAACTGTCAATATGAATCTTTTCAGTTGCTATTTGCAAGGAATGTGAATTTTAGTGGTCCTCATGGGACAATAGATCTAGATTTTATCTTTCTTCGTGGGACATTGAATTCGTGGGACAATGAATTTATCTTCATTGACACTGAAACATATAATTTTATCGGTTATAATAATTTTCACGATTTGTAAATATGAATTTTATCAGTTGTCATTGACAGGGTGAGGGAATGTGAATTCTATATTCATAGGGACAGTCAATCTGAATTTTATCATTCCTCATGGGATAGTGAATCTGAATTTTATCAGTTTTCATGGTCACTATATGAATGCAGGTGTTAATGCTTAAAAATGAGAATGTCTAAGTGATACAATGGTAGATTTATCCGTTTTTTGTTAGTTTTGTGTTTTATAGTGCTATGATCTTATTTGTATTTTTTTTGGGCAGCAATTTTTTAAGTTTTTCAAATGACAATTTTTCCTCATTTTGAATTAGTGCTATTTATCAATTTAGTTTTTTGAGTTATTTAATGAGTTGGGTTTGTCATTGCAGCTCAAATCTATAGAGCATTTGCTTGATTTTGGGTTACCGTTTTCAAATTGTAGTGAATTTTACAGCTAGATTTTCTAGTGGGATTTTAGGCTACCGTTTTTGGGTAATCATTTATGAGATGCTATATGGGTCTGCGATACACTTGGTATCTTAATAAGGAGTCCATAGCTAGCAACTCACTGTTCCAAGCGCGGCAGCCTCACCCCCTCAGGAACGGAATCCTATCGTACTTTTGGTATAATAAAAGCTCATAGGACTCTTTTCACTAAAAAGTTATAAATGGGACTAATTATTGAGTAACTTTGTATTTTTGGACTGTTGCCCAGATATCTCTACTTATAAAGGGGGTAAAATTGCAAGAGAAGAAGAAGAAGAAGAATTACTTCAAGACACACATTATGTTTAGGTGGAATGGAAGGGGAGGGGAAGTAATATTATTACAGAAGGAAAGGGAAAAAAAGAGAAATGAGGAATATTTTGTTCTTATGTGTAGAAATGGTTGCAATGGGAATTCACTTTTATTAGAAGTGGGGCCAAGATCTGTAGTCACTAACTCTCCTTCACTTATTGAGTTCGATGACACGGCTAAAACGTTAGAGTAACCAACTATGCTGGCTTCTATAGTCTATTGGAAAAGCTTGGTATATCCTAAAAAAATGGGTTAGTGTACTTAATGACTGATGCCTTGTTTGTGGAAAAAGTTTAACTTTGTTCAAAATAGAATGACTGAAGTATATATAGTCAATCCAAATCAATTTTCTTTGAAGTTGTAAACGTAGGGTTCCGGCGTGGGCCGGAGTAGTGAAGTCTAGGAAGATAGAGTGCACCACGGTGGTTGGAGTATGCCGGAGGTGGAGGAGGTGAGAGTTTAGGGCAGCTTTAGAGAGAGAGAGAGGGTGGCAGTGGAGAGTAACCGGAGGTATGGAGAGGTTATATCTTGCAGAGAGATAGCAAGGTTGGAGATGATGTGTTCTGGAAGGAGTGTTCTCATTTGTAGGCGATGTGGAGGAGACACCCGCATCTTTAAGATCACTAAGGACAACGGGTGTTCCATCTATCATTGGTTTTGCGGATATGATCTTCTGGCTCTGATAGCCCGTATGATATGCTGAGGTGGATATCATACGATGTACCATATCGTTTGCAGGTTTGCGGCTAGATGCCTGCTCCTATGCTTGAAGGAGCTTTATGTCTTTATCAGACGTCTCTCTCTCTATAACCGGTCAAATGAAGTTTCTTGGAGGCCACTCCATTGACAAATCCTAGAGCTCTAGCCTTCAAACCACGTGACTCCTTTGTTCTTGAGCGAAGAGGTGCTTAGGCCCTGCTCCCAGCCTAGGACTAGGTTAATATTGTTGATGGCGTGGGGCGTGGGCCAACCCACTTGCCCAACAGGGGCTACTTGCCCAAAAGAGGTTGGCTTGAGGTCTACTTGCTCAGAGGTCGAGAGATTGGCCCAATGTCCTACATGGAGATTGGCCCGACGGCTTACTTGGAGATTGGCCTGGCGGCTTACTTGTCCAGATGCAAGGAGATTAGCCCCACGGCCTGCATGGAGATTGGCCCTGCGGCATACTTGCCTGGAGGCAAGGTTGCCTAGATACCCACAGAAGTTATACAGGTTCATCTGGTGTAGCGACTAAATCGATGAATAATGGGTTAGAATCGCTAAAAAGAGGTCAAAACATTATTATGACATTAATGATGGGATTGATCATTTTGGATACGAAGGGGATGAGAGGTTTTTTGTGAAGAATATGTATGTATTAGATTTAGTGTCGGACTGGATTCAAGTACACATTGAGTGATGACGATGTATTGTATCGGGCTAATGCAGACCAGGATGCCAAGTGGGGAGGGCAGAGAAATAGTGGCTATGAAGATAAGGGTAAGGGAAATAAGCAGAAAAGGCTGTCCTATTTGAGAATCTCGAGGCAGACAATGATGATTATGACATAAGTAGCATGAACACGGACACGCAACATGACATGAACACGCCGACATAGTAATTTTCAAAAAATACAGGACACGACACGCTTAGGACACGTTAAAAATTTGGGATAAATTATACTTACCTCCCATGAGATTTAAGCTTTTTACAGGGATCTCCCTTGTGGCCTCTGAAATTTCACTAATTTTATTTGAGATTTAATTTTAATATCAATTGCACCCAAACTGTAAAAATTTTTGTTGAAATTTAACGAAAACCGCCACTCCCACCCCAAAATCACTCTTCAAACCACCATTTCCCCCCAAAACCACCATTTTCACCCCAAATTTCAACGGAATGATGGTTTTGGGAAGGGTGATTTTGGAGGAAAAATGTGGTTTAAAGGGTGATTTTGGGGTGGGAATCATGGTTTTGGGGTGGAAAGGACGGTTTTCGTTAAATTTCAACGGAAATTTTAACAGTTAGGGTGCAATTGATGTTAAAATTAAATTTCAGAGAAGATTAGTGTAATTTCAGTGACCACATGGGAGGTCCTTGTAATAAGTTTAAATCTCAGGGGAGGCAAGTGTAATTATCCCTAAAAATTTATATTTGTATATATTTATTATATGTCAAATATGTAAATAATTTATTTAGTGGTAGCTGAACATATACAACATATCGTTAATAAAATCAAAAAGTCTTATATTTCATCTTATAAATGCACCTAAACATATTTAGTGTCCATAATTTGCGTTTCGATGAATGCAAAATATTATTACTATGAAAAAATTCATCACATAGGACGTATTCGAAGAGTTCAAAATGTATTCATCAAGTATCGAGGAAATGCATGACATTATATATTTAATTTTTTAATTAAGATACGCTTAAAAAGTGTTGGACACGAATTTAAGATTGACCGAAGAGTGTATGAGGAAAGTCGTGTCCGACATGAGCGTCCGACACGACACGTCTCGTTTGTAGAAGTGTCCATGCTTCTTAGATTGTGACTCATCATATGGCTTTAAAACTCTAGTGGAGTTATATGATGAGGATGGGAGCAGATAGGAAAGAGGATCCTAAAATTAAATTGAGCATGCTATTGTCACATTTTAAACTTAAGAGACACGATTAGACAGCATGCCATTATACAGGGGAGGATGTCCAATTCAGATGTCGAGGGTGGAGAACTGCTCAATCGGTCAAATTGGATTTTATGGAGATTTTAAGGGAAGGTGCATAGACTGTTTTTACTCTAGTTTTGTTTCTTTTGCATTGGTCTTGGTGTGATATGCTAGGAAGTGTATAGTCCTTTTGGCTGTTTTCGTGGTGGCAAAGCACTTTATTCTTCTCTGTATATGTTGCATCCCATTCTCTAAGGTTGTTTTCTGTAATTTTACTTATCAAAGAACAATAAAAAAAAACTTCGTGTGAGTTTTTACTCATGCCTAGACATTGAAGTCTTTTACTTTGGGTATCAGTGTAAGACCTTTAGCTGGAAATTGTAGTTTGTATATTCACAATGATTTTTCGGACTGCATTATTTTGGCTACGTATTAATGAATTCAGTTGGTGAGAGGTGCTTATTTAATTCACATTAAGAACTGCTTATATTTATGCTTCATTTCTTTATCTCATGCTGTCATGCAGCAGTCCCCTGTTAGAAGGTGAATGAACTATTTACAGGCATGCTTGAGATTGTGGAGAAAACAGGTTCCATTGATATAATGTAGTCAACCAGTATATGTCAAGCAAATGTAAGCTGTACTTAATGTTAGAATCCTTTAGAGTTTTCAATTTTAGTTATCTTATTGTTCTCTACATGATGCCATTTCTATATTTCTGTTTTGTGTTTGTAGCATTATTTTGTATACGAACTACATCAATGAAATAAAAGAAGGAAAGATTTACAATTATGGTTTACAAAGGGGTGGAGCGCGTACTTCATCGTTGGGTGGGGTGGGGGGGAGGACTTATGAGAAGTAGCGAAATGTGTATTGCCCAGTCAAATTTAATATTAAATATATTAAAAACGAGAATACAAATTCACTTATACTCAAATCTAAAGGTTAATATTAAATGACTTGATGACTTTTTATTTTAAAGAATATTTTTCTGCACCCTGATTAGAGCCACACAAAAAGCTATGAATAAGAATATTTGACCAACACAAAAAGCTACGAATAAGAATATCTATGTATAAATTGCTTCGGACAAAAAAGAAAAAAAAAGTGTTCTCTATTTTCGGTAAGAATTAGGATCATGTACGTAATTATTTAAAAACACAAAAAAGAATTTAAATAATACTAATGTTAATAAAAATAGAGTGATATACTTGGTAAGAGCAATGTGTATAATAAATTAGTGAACTTTTGTAAATTCAGATCATGAAAAAATAAAAATAGAATATTAAATAACATTTAATTATTGTTGGATACCTGAGTTAGGAGAGGCTGTGAGGTGGGTTACAATTTCAAAACTTTTGGGGGGCCATGGCCCGTGCCCCCCCCCCCCCCCCCTCTCTAAGTATACATATTTTTTTTAAAATCTATCGGCTATACTGTCATGAACAGGTTCCCTTGACTTATTTTTTTAAGTTATCTTAAGAAGTTGTAATCTGTGTAGCAGCAAGCCTACTTTGAATGGTGTACCCCGTAAAGAGAGCGTCAGGCAAATTTACCGCGTTGAACTTGCTTAAAGGATAGTGTTTGTCTCACTGGACCACAATAAGCTGCGGCTGGTAAACATCTCATGTTTGATTAAATATTAGTTTGTTTGCTTAAGTTAATTACTGCAAAAAATAAGCATATCAGTGTTTCACTATTCTCAAAGTTTTACTTATTACAATTTGCCGATTACCTCTTAAATTTGAATTGAATTATTTACAATCTGAAAAGTCTTTTGGTGGGTCTGCTGTGCAGGCTTAGTTGAAAGCAGTCATGCGATATTGGAATCAAATGAACAACAGTGGCTAGTGTTGCATTGATTGGAAGATCCTGATTCTAATCAGGTAAAGTTTTTCATCTTATCGGAAATTCGACCTGTTACACCTAAATATCTTTATGCTTTGTGGTTGGAGTATTTGAGATAATTATACAGCTAGGTCTCTATGGCCATGTTTGCATTGGAGGATATAATTAGGAGAGCTTAAGTTTTGTTAAGATTGATGTACAATCAAAGAACAATACGAGAGAGTTGAAAGAGAATAGGAGAGAGTTGAGAGAGAATTATTCTGACGGTGAAAAGAGAGCCCAAAATTATGGTTAGCTCCCTTATCACTATTATTTATATAATGAGTCAAGCATACCAAAAATACAATAATATACCTAACTTAACACTCCCCCTCAAGTTGATGCATAGATAATCCTCATGCTCAACTTGCATATAATGGGGTGAAATACCTTACTACTAAATCCTTTAGTAAAAATATCTGCTAATTGATTTGCAAACTTCACAAATGGTATACAAATTGAACCCTTGCATAGGTTCTCCTTAATGAAGTGTCTGTTAATCTCAATATGCTTTGTTCTGTCATGCTCAATATGCTTTGTCCTGTCATGTTGTACTGGGTTATGAACGATATTGATGGCAGCTTTATTATCACAATACAACTTTATAGGCTTTTTACAATCAAATCCCAGATCCTTCAATAGAACTCGGAGCCATAGAAGTTCACAAATACTATGTGCCATAGCCCCGTACTCAGCCTCTGCACTTGATCTAGCTACCACTGTCTGCTTTTTACTTTGCCAAATATCCAGATTACCTCCTACAAACTTGCAATATCCTGATGTAAACTGCCTATCATCAATTGAATTAGCCAAGTACGCAGCCGTGAATGCTTCTAATTTCATGTGACCATGATTAGAAAACAGAAGTCCTTTTCCTGGAGCAGACTTAAGTACCGTAAAATGTGATAAACAACATCAAGATGCGCATTACAATGATCATGCATAAACTAACTGACAACCCCTACAACTTATGCAATATCAGGTCTAGTGTGAGATAGATATATTAATCTTCTCATAAGTCTCTAAAATTTGCCCTTGTCAGTTGGTTCGTCATCATCGCCATTGAGACGATGATTAGCCTCAATAGGCGAATTTGCTGTCGACAGCCCAATATGCTAGTTTTCTTTAGGAGATCAAGAATATACTTTCTTTGGAAAATGAATATGCCATTCTTTGATCTAGCTATCTCAATCCCAAGAAAGTATCGTAATGCTCCCAGATCTTTCATCTCGAATTCTTTAGCTAGACTTGCTTTGAGATGAGGTACCTCTTTTGCATCATTCTCAGTCACAACTATATCATCAACATATACAATGAAGATTGTAATCTTATTATTACTATGCTTGATAAACATAGTGTGATCTGCATGAGTTTGTTAGTATCCAAATCTTGGCATAGCTTTGAAGAATCTTTCAAACCAGGCTCTTGGAGATTATTTGAGCCCATATAAAGCCTTGTTCAATTTACACACATTCCCTTCAGTTTCACAGGATGAGAACCGTAGTGGTACATCCATATAAACATCTTCCTCTAAGTCCCAATGGAGGAATGCATTCTTCACATCAATTGTTGGAGAGGCCAACCCATAGAAGCAGCACAAGCCAAGAGTACTCGAACAGAATTCATTTTGGCAATTGGGGCAAAGGTTTCTTGATAATCAATACCATAAGTCTGTGTAAAGTCCTTAGCAACTAGTCTTGCTTTCAATATCTCCACTGACCCATCTGTATTGTATTTGACAGTAAACACCCATTTGCACCCAATTGGCTTCCTCCCATTTAGAAGAGAGACTAACTCCCAAGTACCATTTTTTTTAGAGTTGTCATCTCTTCAATCATAGCCTTTTTTCACTTAGAATTCACAATAACTTCTTTTCAACCCTACGGAATCGACATAGAGGCCAAAGACAATACAAAAGCACGATATAGGTTTAATAATGAGTCGTATGAGACAAATTGTGAAATTGGGTGTTGAGTACATGTCCTAACGCCTTTTTGAAGGGCAATAGGTAAATCACAAGTATCAAGATTAATAACAGATGATTTTTTCCCAGGTGAAGCAGTGGAAGAGACTGAAACAGGAGTCGAAGAGAGTAACTGGCAAGGTCGTAGTGGTGCTCAAGCAGTATGATCCTTCTGACGTTGAGAATAAGTATGCAGATCAATTCTATCTAATCGTCCAACAATATCCTACTTTGTTAATAAGTATGCAGATCAATTCTATCTAATCGTCCAACAATATCCTACTTTGTTTTCCTTTCACTCGACCCTTCCTTCTCCCCCTCAACAGGAATAAGGTCTTGGTGTATAAGATTTGCAAAGACTAACTCATGAGACTCCTGATTAGACTGAATAAGTGTATCTGATGACAATATCTCTTCTAATTTAGTAGGAATGGTAATGGGGTGGGGCGGGACCGGGAATTAGTTCCCCCATCCTTGTCTCCTATTTGATCGGGGCGGGGACGGGGACAGGAAAAAATATCGGAGAGGTAGCGGGGAACGGGGCGGGTATGGGAATATTTCGGGTATAATTTTTAAGGTTTAAAAGAGTAATATTAATAAAAATTATAAATAATATAATAAATAAAAAATAATAGTTGATGAATTAATATAA
>JAUMHN010406437.1:0-15054 GCA_032360265.1 Heliamphora ciliata
GTTATAGTGTTCGAAATGTGTGTAGTTTTTTTTTTCTTGAAAAGAAAAGTGAAACAATTTTAAAGATGCCAAGCACTACAACATAAAAATTAATTTTTTAATTAAAACATATTTGTTTTTTAAAAATGCCAAACAAGGGTTAAAATACTAAAGCCTTTTTATGGGATAACATTTTTAAGCCAACTCAGTATTTTGTTTTTGGAAAAAGATCAATCATACTTTTTGAATAATTTTACTTTTCAAATTTCGTTAATTAATAAATTTTGAGAAATGTAGAAAAATCTTTTATCATCATATTAGGTTTACATTGTTTACTAAATAAGATTTATATTATTCACTTAATAAACTGAGTTGATGAAGTTAATAATATTGATTTTTTAAAAATATTATATAATGTTATGTACTGAAATATTAAGTAAAAAGTTATCTTTGACCTTTTCTGACGTAAATAACTCGTCGTAGAAAGTTTTTACTTTTACCAACACTCTATTCGTCACCAAAAAAAAAATTGCGTCGGCAAAACATCTTCTCCCCATGGAGGGAAATATCTGGTGGAGCCAAATTTGCCTCCCAACACTTTTTGCCGACGAATGTGTTTTTCGTCGCCAAAAAAGATTACTTTTGGATGTTTTGCCAATGCATTTTTTTTGGGTCGCCCAAATCTTACATTTGCCAACTAACAATGCCTTACGTTGGCAAATGTCGTTGCTAATGATGCATTTTGTTGTAGTGATCAGTCTATGTTCAGTGCCTATGACATGATTATAAATCTCAAAGAAATGTTTAGGAATCAAAATTGTACTGCTAGGCAGGTGACCATAAAGTCTCTAATGAATGTAAACATGACTGAAGGCATCCCAGTTAGAGATCATGTTATGAAGATGATAAGTCTTCTGAATGAACTGGAGATCCTTGGAGCTGAAATTGACGAAACAACCCAGGTCGATATCATACTCCAGTCACTGTCTGAAAGTTTTAAGCAGTTTTTCCTGAACTACACCATAAACAAGCTCAACTTTTCATTGGTAGAACTACTTTAGGAACTTCAGGCAGCCGAGGGTGTTCTTAAAAAGTTAGGTTCTGTGTATATGGTTGAGAAAGGTTCTTCATCTAAGCCAAAGGGCAAGAAAAAAAAAGTTCAGACACAGGGAGGTACAGCTCCAAAAGCAATTAAGGGACCAAAAGCTGGTGTGAAGAAGTTGAGAGGCAAGTGCTATCACTGTAACCAGTTTGGGCATTGAAAAAAGCAGTGTCCAATTTTTTCAGTAAGCAGAACAAACCAGATAATTTTTATTCACTAATAGTTGAAATATGTTTAGCGGTATTATCTATCGGAACCTGGTGTGTAAATACGGGAGCTACCAATTATGTCTACAATTCTTTACAGGAGTTTTAGAAAATCAGACAACTAAGTGATAGGAAAATATACCTACATATGGGTAATAATATAAGGGTGGCAGCAGTTGCAGTAGGTGATGTCAATCTCAGTTTTAGTAGAGATAAGATATTTCTTTTAAAAGATTATCATTATGTACATTCGATTAGAAGAAACTTAATTTCAGTCTCGAGCTTAATAAAGAACAAATATTTTGTTCATTTGGTGAGTTTGTGATTGTGAAGAAAAATAAACATTTTATTTGTTTTGGTACATTGGTGAATGATCTGTATGTCGTATTTTCTATTTCTCTTACACTACAACTAACTAAAACGAATAACACACCTATATTATCATATAAGAGAAAGTTTTATTCTTTAATGAACCAAATGTTTCTTTGGCACTTAGGCTTGGGTCATATTAATTTAAAAAGGATAAACAGACTGGTAGCAGATGAACCTTTGAGTTAATTGAAAGTGGAGGCATTTCTAGTCTGTGAATCTTGCTTAGAGGGTTAGATGACCAAGATGTCCTTTTTAATCAAAGGCTATAGAGCTAAAGAATCGTTGGAACTAGTTTATTCTGATGTGTGTGGTTCTATGATAATTCGGGCTATAGGTGGCTTTAAGTACTTCGTTAGTTTTATTGATGACTACTCAAGGTATAGATATATTTATTTGATACACCGTAAGTTTGAATGCTTTAAGAAATTCAAAGAATTCAAGACAGAGGTAGAGAAGCATTTGGGTAAAAGTGTCAAATTACTACGATCCGATCGTGATGGGAAATACTTCTTTAGAGAGTTTAGGGACTACTTATCATCAAAAGGGATTATATATCCAAGTTGACTACACTTGGCACTCCACAGTAGAATGGTATAGCAGAAAGAAAAAATAAGACTCTTATGGAGAGGATAAGGTTCATGATGAGTTATTTAGGTTTACCTGATTTGTTTTAGGAACTCGCTATAAAGACAAAGGGTTACATTCTGAACTTGGTGCATTCTAAGTCAGTACCTTCTACTCACACATAATTGTGGATTGGGCATAAGTTTATTCTGAAACACATTCAGATATGAGGGTGTCCAGCACATGTGCTGAAAGAGAACGCAGGTAAGTTGGAACCGAGGACAGATGTTTGTTTATTTATGGGATATCCCAAAAGAATGAAGGGTGGTCTGTTTTATAATCTTAAGGATATGAAGGTCATTGTTAGTACCAATACTCGATTCTTAGAAGAGAATTATATTTTGATCATAGGCCCAATAGCAAAATTATTCTGGAAGAACTGAGAAGAAATACCAATAGAACGGAAAAACAAATCGCTGTTATCCCATTACCTCGTTGTTGTGGGAGGATTATCGGGACAGGTACAAATCAAGAACAGGGTGCTGATGCATAGGGTTCTGATTCTATATAGCGTGTTACTGCTAATACACAAACATAGGTAGTGCCTCGTCGTAGTGGGAGGGTTGTTCATCAACCTGATCGGTATATGTTCTTAGGAGAGTCTTTTCACAAGATCCTGACAAAACTGGATACCGAGCTCTGTAACTACAATAAAGCACTTTAGGACAAAGAAGCAGATCTTTAGTAAATGGCTATGAATTCAGAGATGGAATCTATATATTCTAATCGGGTTTGGAAACTTGTAGAACCACCCAAAGGGATAAAACGCATTGAATGTAAGTGGATCTACAAGAGGAAAAGAGGAGCAGATGAAAAAGTTGAAACCTTCAAAGCTAGGCTTGTGTCTAAAGGATTCACTTAGAAAAAGTGATCGATTATAAGAAAACCTTTTCGCCGGTAGCCATATTTAAGTATATCAGGATTCTCTTATCCATTGTTGCTCATTTCGATTACGAAATATGGCAAATGGATGTCAAGACAGCTTTCTTTAATGAAAGTCTTGACGAGTGTATCTATATGATATAACCAGACAAATTCATTGCAAAGGGCCAAGAATACATGTTGTGTAAGCTTAAGAGATCCATTTATGGACTTAAGTAGGCATCGAGGTCTTGGAACACTCGGTTTGATCAAGCCATTAAGTCTTATGATTTTGATCAGAGTCTGAATGTGTCCTGTGTGTACAAGAAGTGTGATGGAAGCATGGTGATCTTCTTAGTATTTTATGTAGACGATATATTGCTCATCGAAAATGATGCGAGGGCATTCTTTAGTTAAAGTATGGTTATCTGGGCAGTTCGATATGAAGGACTTGGGAGAAGCCAGTCACATCCTTGGGATCAAGCTTGAACGAGATCGAAAACAAAGGATGTTGAGCTTATCACAAGGAAAGTATATCGATGATATTCTTACTCGTTTTAGCATGCATGAGTCCAAGAAAGGATTTCTCCCTTTCAGGCATAGAATCATTCTATCCAATGATTAGTGTCCTAAGACACTTAATGAGATAAAGAAGATAAAGGTGGTTCTTTATACTTTAGCAGTAGGAAGCCTCATGTATGCTATGCTTTGCACTAGACCCGACATCTCTTTTGCCGTTGGCATGGTTAGCAGATATCAGTCTAATCCAGGGTATGAGCATTGAACTGCGGTAAATAATATAATCAAGTACTTGAAAAGGACTAAGGATTATATGTTAGTTTTTCAGGCAGACAGTCTAGTACCTTTGGGGTACACAAACTCAAATTTTTAGTCTGATAGAAATTCTCGTAAGTCTACCTCAGGATATGTGTTTTCCTTAGGAGGTAGAGCTGTAAGTTGGAGGAGTATTAAACAGTCCTGCATTGCTGATTCTACCATGGAGGTCGAGTACGTGGCAGCTTCTGAAGCAACCAAGGAGGTCATTTGGCTCAAGAACTTCCTGTTGGATCTAGAGGTGGTACCTTTAGTTCAGTCGGCTATTACACTTTACTGTAACAATAGTAGAGCAGTTGTAAACTCAAAGGAGCCAAGGGTCCATAAGGAAGGCAAGCACATTGAGCGTAAGTATTACCTGATAAGAGAAATTGTATAAAGAGGTGATGTTGCTGTGACCAAGATTGCAGTAGAGGACAACCTTACAGATCCTTTTACAAGGAGCTTATCGGCTAAGACTTTTGATAGTTATGTAGAGAACATGGGAGTCAGATGCATGACAATATGGTTTTAAGTATAAGTGAGAGATTGTTAGGGTTGGTATACTAAAAATCATATTTTTAGTATTTAATTTTATTTTAATAAAATTAATTTTTTATTTTATGAAAATCTTTATGAGTAATATATGTGTATCATTTCTTTAATGATTATGTATGAATGTCTAATATTTTATATAGTATTTAATCTGGTGTGTAGAGTACGGTTTACACACAAAAAATCAGATTTTAAGTTTTTGCAGAATATAAGTTTTATATTCACAGTTTATATAAAAATAGACATACTATCGGTACGACTATAGCACATAATTTTAGTAGGCTTATCTTGACTACAGAGAACAGATAATAATATCTTCTATTGTTCCAACTCTATGTGCTAGTACACATTGTGTGTATTGAACGAGACACATTGGGACAATTAATTTGACTATATAAATTAATTTACACCACAAGAAATGAGCCTAAACAAAGGCGGAAAAAACAAACAACCCGGAAAGAACCCAGAGGAGAGAGAAACTATCCTAGAGGCTTTAAAACGAAACATGGGCATGACCCCGAGAAGAAGACTATGGTGTGAAAAACGAACATGGTGAGGAACAAGGGCCGGGTAAAAATCCGAAAGAAAAGCTAACCTAATCAATAAGGGATAAAAGAAAAACCCAAATCGAACCCGGGAAAGGAACTAACCTAATCTAGATAAATAATCCTAACAATACGCAAGAAAAACATACAATAAAAAAAACACATAATCCTAACAGGGTCATTAGCACCTAAAAGAGAGTTATAAGTCCACTATATGTAAAAGGCCAGTTTTGGTCAATCGAATAGGGTACCTTCTGAATAGAGCCGGGTATATACCTCTCATACCTAGAGTGGTGCAGGACATGATCAAACAGTACGCCCGAACTCTTTTACTGCACCTATGAAAGCGTGCAGTCAGTAAGGCTTGCCCGTTTTCCCAACAATTCCTGAAACAGATAAACGATCGAGGCATCGGGCCAACTTGGCAGGGGGGTTTGAAGAACAATGCATATGCGTCCGAAAATACAAATGAGAAATTTTATTATGAACCAATGATGCTTTCAAGTCTAGCCATCTTATTTGATTTTAAAAACCAGTCCCCAGCGGAGTCGCCAAAAAATACTGTGGCGTTGAGATTTTGAAATTTTGAAAAATATTCAAAAATAGGGGATTTCAAAGATGTTTAGAAAACATTTTAACACTTTGAAAACTAAATTTTAAAAATCCCTTTTTGTTGAAAATAGAGTCGCCACTTAGAAAGAAGGTTCGGAGGCTAAGGTACGAACCGGGAAAGGTGTTAGGCACCCCGTTCGCCCAACCATAAGATTGGCCTCTACTAATCATCATTGGTTCTTTAATAGAATTTTTCAAATGCATGCAAATAAAGAAAATAGAGACAAAGAGAGAACATCTAAAATTAAATATGAAAAATACAAAACATATGTACATAGCACTCCAAATCAAAACAAATAAGGGGATAAAATCCTAAATTATATGACATACAATTTCTAACTAAATGATACAAGAAACGCTCCCATATGCAATTTCATCAAAATAACCTAAACTAGTATGGTTCAAATTAAAAGAGCATAAATATAAAAGATGCTTAAAATTGCCTAAACATGGTTTGTCACAAAAGATAAACTAAATTATTCTAAAACTTGTTTTCAAGTAAAGAAACTAAAACATGCATTAACATTAATATAATGAATTAGTAAAAAAAATAAAAAATAAAAGATGCATAAAAAGAATCCTAAAAAAAAGTTACAAAAGAAACTTATACTAAAATGAAAAGAGGTTAGAAAAATAAAATATTAACAAAAGAAAATTTGATTATTTATATTTGAAACGAAAACGAAAGAAAAGAAAATTATATTTAAGGAATGAAAATTAAACTAAAAACCTTTTAATGATTTTTGGAGTTTAATGAAAAATAAAAGATAAAGAAAAGCAAAAGGAAAGACAAAATAAATACTAAAAGAAAATAAAGTCCTAAAAAGAAAAAGGAAATGAAACTTTATAAGGAAATATTAGGAGAAAAAAATTACTAAATGGAACTTTATAAGGAAATTAAAGCTAATAATAAAATTAAAGAAATTAAAATGCTACATTTTGAGAAGAATAAAGCTAATGATAAAGAAAAGAAAGGAAAATAAAACAAATGTTATGGAAGAAAATTGCACTACTATTGAAAGAAAAGAAATAAGAGCTAGGAAAGAAATATCATGCTAAAAAGAAAATAAAATTGAACCCTAAATTAAAGTTACAAGAAAAGAAAAGAAAGTGAAATAAGATGCTAATAAAATAAATGAAACTAACTAAAGGAAGAGAAAAGGAAATTAATTGCTAGGACATTAAATTACCATAAAAAGAAAGAAAAAGAAAAAAAAATAATATACTAGAACTTAAATGGATGTAATATTGATAATTACAATTATTTTTATGTAAGTGCTTGAATTATAGTAATAACGACATTATTAGTCGTATTGCTAATTTATGTTAGCACTATTTGATGATGTTCAAATATTAATATAAGAAACCAAATAAACAAATAAGCTAGAATTTGAATTCAAACATAACTAAAGCAACTATGAGCAATGAAAGAACATAATTAGAATGAAATGATCAAAATAATCCGACCACTCCAAAGAGGTAGAAACATGGAGTTAGAAGGGTCGGGGATCCAAACGAGGTACCTAAATTGCCGGAGAATTCTCAAGTCGGGAATGTGCTTCAATTGGCCAATTCTCGGGTGGTGATCCAAACAGGGCTTCAATGTAGGCGTCGGAGGTTCGAATCTCGGTATTTCGGCAGGGCTTCAGCGTCGGAGCTCGGAATTGCTCAGCAACTCGGCAGAGCTTCTCTCACTAACCCTCCCACTCAAATTATGTCCCTAAAAACGTACTAGAGGTACGGTATTTATAGAGTTCATCAACCAATGAGATGCTGCCACGTTTTGGGACACGTCAGGCCATTTGGAGTTGGTAGTCGCCATATTGGACATGGCGGTCGCCATGTTGAAAGAAGGTTCCAAAGCGTTCCAAAGTGTATTGGCGGTCGCCATTATGTAAGTTGGCAGTCGCGAGGTTTAAGGCGGCGGTCGCCACTTTTGGATAGGGTTTCCAAGAGGTTCTATTGGCGGTCGCCACAATGAACATGGCGGTCGCCTTACTTGGACAGCAAGTTTCGAAGGTTTGACAAAATTTCTTTGGTTTGAAGGTTCCGAGTTGAAATACCAAGCTTAGATCACTTCCCGAGGATCGAACTGAGACACCATTTCAACTGTTTTCATCATTGGATTCGCCTAAGATTGGGCGGGGTCAAATTGGGGTGTCTATAGTTGGAGAAGCCCATGTTTGACAGTTACAGTGTAAAATCCTTCACTTTTCATCAAGTTTATCACTTGTGCTCGACCAAGGCTGTATGACAGGATTATTTGAGTTCTCTGATCGGGGAGGACATCTTCTGGTTATGCGCCTAACTGAAGATATCTTCCATGACTACTGCGATTGTGGGCCACTCGGGGGTCCTATTAGTCGGCATGAAGATGGCCACCTTTTATCATCCTTATTGCATTCTTCGTTAGTTTACGCATACTAAGATCTGTCCTGAGACTGCTGTGAGTCATCTATACAATTCTCCTCACCGGGCCCCCTTCTTGGGTCAGTACCAGCGGGTTCGGTCTTCCCGATTGAGGATACTGGTTGGTAGGAATTTTGACAACGGGTTATTTACGAGTTACGAGGCTTGGATGCAAGCAGAGATAAAGCGCATGGTAGGACAGGAAGGGGAAGCAAAGAGAAAGAGGACTTGATTTTGCTTTGCTGTACCTTGATATTTTGCTTGTTTTTCCTTTTGATTTTCTTAGGATGAGGACTTACGAGCCTCTCTTACTTTTGAAAACTGTATTGGTAAAACTCATTAATGAAAGTTTCTTACTTTTGGTTTACGTTGACTTTTTAGATTTTTGTTCTTACAACATAATCATTTTATTAAAAAAAACTTAAAACAAGTTTTTATATTGATTCTGTTACTTGAAACATGGTTACAAAGGGAGAATTTCAACTTAAGGGTTGGGGCCGAACTTTTGACAGAAGCTGCCTATGTATCCCGAAAAAAGGGAACCAGACAATAACGTAGTTTGAGGCTCGGGTTACACTCGAGTATTGACATTTTCTTTTTGCGGGCTTTCCCTCAGGGGTATAATCTTTTAAGCTGGTCTGAGTTGATGGGTGTAGAGAAAAAATTTCTATCCAAATCCATACACTCTATTGCTGAATCAGTTATTGATAGGTATAGTATCAGAGGATTACCGGGTTCTGGTGGCGATAAAACTATAAGATTTTACAAGTACTTTCGTACGGCTTCGAAGGCGTCCTGACACTACTGGTCCCACTAAAACTTGGTTCCTTTCTTCAAGAGACGGAATAAGGGTTCACATTTGTGGTTAGTTTGGCGATAAATTGACTGATGAACTGAACCTTTCCAAAGAAGCTCCTTACATCCTTCTCGGTCTTCGGGGGAGGTATTTCGAGAATGGCCTTGATCTTTGATGGGTCAACCTCTATGCCTCATTGTGTGATCATGAATCTGAGCATTTTTCCTAGTATAACTCTAAAGGAACATTTCTGAGGGTTCAAGCACATCTTGTACTTTCTGATTTGCTCAAAGAATTTCCTTAGTGTGGCGATGTGTCCTTCCCAGGTTTTGAATTTTACGATCATGCCATCCACATATACTTCAACCTCCTTGCGAATCATGTCGTGCAGCAACGTGGTTGCAGCCCTTTGGTAGGTTGCTCCTACATTCTTCAATCCATACGGCATGACTCTGTAATAGTAGGTACCCCAAGGCGTTGTGAATGTAGTCTTTTCTTAGTTTTCTAGAGCTATCAGAATCTGGTTATACCCTAAAAATATGTCCATAAAAGACAAGAGCACGTTCTTGATGGTGTTATCTACCAATACGTCTATATGGGGCAGAGGGAAGTCATCCTTTGGACTAGCCCTGTTGAGATCTCGGAAGTCGACACATATTCAGATCCTCCCATCATTCTTTGGTATCAGAACAATATTAGTGACCCATTTCGGGTACTCTATGACCATGAGGAACCCGACGTCTATCTGTTTGGTAACTTCTTCCTTGATTTTGAGTGCCCAATCTGGTCTAATCCTTCTCAACTTTTGCTTGACGGGTTTGGTATTGGGGTATAGAGGGATTTGGTGCTGCACAATGTCGGGATCTATACCGGGCAAATTTTCATAGGACCATGAAAAAACATCTTTAAGGTGTTTTAATAAAAATATTAATTGTTCACGTTTCTCTAAAGACAGTGTAGACCCAATTTGAACCATTTGTGGATCTTTTTCATTATTGAGGTTTATTAAAACAGTTTCTTCAGTTACAAGTTTAGCTCGCATTTCTTCTTCCTTTTTGATTAAAAATTTTAGTTCTTGGGGGATATCCTCATTGAATTCGTTAAAATCTTTAGAATTAAGATAAAATATTTGAGACACAGCAAAGTAAGCAAAGTCTGATTTCATTTCATTGATTTCTAAAGGGGTTACATCCTGAGACTCAAAACAGAACAGGCTCGAGATGCCAAGAGATGCATTCCCAGTGTACTCAACGTTAACCGACTCGGTAATGACAAATTCAACAGACTCAGACTATAACTCATTTATTACATCATGCATAATAAAAGACTCAAAGGACTGACTCTTTTTCATTTTAGTTGCATCCATGATATGTGAGGTGTGATCTACAGACGCGTCAGCTTCCATCACCAGCACGTCCTCGTCTTCATCATCCTTACCTATACGTACCTGGGCCATCTCTTCATTGAAGAAAGATCCCAGATCTCCTTGTTCACAAAGATCTACCCAGTTTGTCTATATCTTTCCATCCAAACCCATCTGCCAAATCTTAGCTTCTTCATCATTATCGGATAGCTAATGGTCAAATAAGATCTCCAGCCCTACCAATTTCTTATTGGTCTTCTCTTCTATCCATGGTTTGGGGAACCCACAGTAAGGGAAATCGTCCCCTCCTTTGATGAAATGACCATTCAGCATTAGGCCGTAATTCTCAATGCTCGATTCTCCCAGTTCTGGCTTGTATCCCAGTCCGTATCCATGGCTATTATGGTTCACCAGGATTGGTTCCGAAATCCCTTCTAGATGCTTACCATATCCCATGCCTATAAAGTAGGACATTTCCCTCATCATGGCTATGACCCTTGGATTCACATAGCTCCCTTCATCATTCATCAGAACATGTACAGCCTTGGTTTCATCAAAATCAAACCCATTTATCAAGAAATCCTCCTCTCCCTATTGGAACTTAAAAAGTGGGGTAGCATCACTGATTAGGGCTGTCAAGCTAGTTTCACCTGGTATAGTGATACTTACTCCATCTTTGATCAGCTTTACCTTTTGGTGTAGGGTGGACGGGACTGCTCTAATCGATGGGTCATGCAGCCATGGCTTTCCTAGCAGCAGATTGAATGATGCTGGTACATTAAGGATATGAAACTCTACTTTTCTCTCTAAAGTTCCCACTGTTACAGCAAAAGTCACCAATCCTAAGACATCTCTTCCCGTGCTATCATATGCTCATACCCCCTATGCACTCAACTTGAAGTCTTGCGTCTTCAATTCTAGGTAGTAAGTAGTTCACAACGGGCATACGTTGAGGGTTGAACCGTTGTCGATCAAAACAATTGGTACCCATTTCCCTAGATATTTGACGGTTAAATGTTACGACTTCTTGTGGGATGGCCCTTCTGTAGGAAAATCCCTATTACTAAAAGCAATAACACTAGACTATTTCTTGGGTATGAGCATTCGAACCAGTTGGTCTGGAGAGACATCAATTGGTATGGCCACACTGTTCAAGGCTTTTAGAACGGCCTATTTATGCTTGTAGGATGCTACAAGTAACCCCCAAATGCTTACATTGACTTGCGTCTTCTTAAGTTACTTCAGAACTGCATCTTCCTTTTCACTATTCTGTCTTTCTACTCTTTCTGCTTGCTTCCTTAGTTCATCTGTGCCCCTACTTGGTTACCCATTCTCTAGCTGTGTGGGCTTAAAATGTCTTTCACTCCTTGTCAGATGCTCTAGCTGCTCTTCGAATTTCCACAGTCCATCAAACCGGTCAACCACTTCCTCAATCTCGACCACCAAGCACCCTTTCTCTCGGAAGGCCCAAAAATTGTCTGTGCTGGCTTTCTCTTCATTGTCCCCTTCATTTCCCCAAAAATCTTCCTTAATTCCCATTACGTTTTGCAAAAACCAATCAAACTCTTCATAAATACTCTCTTCCAGTTCAAAGAGTTGCGACAATGATACCTCGTCAAACAGGTCTTCATAATCGTATAGAGGGGGAGAGCCCCACGACTTCTATGGCTCCCATGGGCGTCCATGGTCACGCGGTTCTTCGACTATCAGGTGCCATTCTAGCATATTCTCTCCTTCATCATATTCTAAATCCGTGAATTCCTACTCTATCTCTTCTAATTCCCATATGTCATTCTTTTCCTGGTAATCTCATTTGAGAGAACATAAGCTCGGTCTCTCTGGTAGAGGTGTCCTCGACTTCGGCTCATAAAGAAGAACAATGTATATAGAAGGATCGAACACAAGACTTGCGGTTCCCAACAAATTCACTTGGGGTGAATGTTTCTCTTTCCCTTTCTATTCCTTCTTCTCCTTGGCTTTCGTACTGACTAGTGGACTTTCTTCCAGCTTAGTTTTACTATCGACGTCCTTCCCATTCGAGAATTCTCCTACTTTTGATACTGTTTTTCTGTTTCTTCTATTTCAAAACTCGGGTTGGCATCCCCATACCAAACTACCACTTATTGCCAGGTTGTATCATTGCTCGGGATAGTCAGGACATGCCACTTGATGTCGATTCCTGCCTTTTTCAAATCATCTAATGCCTTAAGGCAGGTCAAATCTTCTCACAATCGTCTAATTTCTTCATCTTCCTCATCAATACCGTTGACAGGGGGAGGAACTTCCTCCTTATGGACGATAAAGATCGAGAAATTAGCAAAACCATCATCTATTAGATCCTGAATAAGGTCGTCAAGTAATAGCACTTCTGAACAGAACGGTAAAAGTGTAATTGGCTTTACTTCTATTGTGGGGACTATGAATTTCATGGGATCAAATCCTTTCAACTCTTCTTCAATGGCGTTCACATTTTGCTGGATTGCTTGGTTCAGTAGAGCGTTGGTGGTGACATTCAATTTCTGAGTGGCAGTCGGTGGAGCAATCACCTTATTATCTATCAAGTCCTGAATCTCATGCCGAAGCCTCATGCAATTGTTGGTTAAAGAACCGTGCCCCTAGTGGAAGGCGCAGTACTGGGTAGGGTTATATCTTGGTGGTAGAGAATTTAGGAGCAGGGTCCGCTCCAAAAGCTTTAGGAAACCCCCTCTCGATCAGACGGCTCATGATGGATGTCAAAGGTACAATGAGTTGGGTGAAGGTTCTCTTTTGGTTTCGGGGTGGATTTTGGGTAGCCGGTTGAGCAGATGGGCATGCCTGATTCGGGTTGGGGTTTAACTAGTTCACTTCATAACTTTGGCTTACTGCATTAGTGGCATTATTCAGATTACTGGCATACAATTTTTAGACCATTTTCTAACTCAGTTCTTCCTTCTCAATATCCCCGGACTGCAGTGCGTCTTCTATTTGTATCCCAGTATCAAAAACTTGCTCAAATGTTATCAATGGCTGTGTGATTAGATACTTATAGAACTCCGACTGGAAGTTTTTTGCCACCATTCTTACTTGTTCTTTCTTAGTGGGTCGGTTTGTCATTTTGGCTGCCTTAGCCCTCCACTGGGTCAGAAACTCAACAAAGGATTCTTTGGCCTCATACCTAGTGGTCTTGAGTTCCCGAGTGGTGACATCAAGTTAGATATTGTAGTTGTACTGATTGACAAATGTAGTAGCAATGTCATTCCACATTCTTCTCTTTGCAGCATCTAAAGACAGAAACCATTTTTAAGCGGCTCCTGATAAAGAATGCTAATAAAGCTGGACTTTCAATTAATCACTGATACCCATCAGCAACAAAGTTTCCACATACATTCTCAAATGGATCATCGGGTTCCCGGTCTTGTCAAATTTTTCTACATTAGGCATCTAGAACTTCTCAGGCAACTTAGCATCGGGGAATAAATAAAGACCCTCAACTTCTAGCATATAATCTTCAACTCCTCAGGCTTTCTTCAAAATTTTCTCCAACTTGTCGACCTTATCAAACAAGATCGACTCCTTAGTGGCCACGATTTTTGGGATTCTCGGCCAGATGGGTTGTACAATTGCTGGTTGGGCTCCCTTGAATCCCACATTATCATCCCAAATATTATCTCCTATACCATCCTCGGGGTCATTCGAAACAACCTCATTAAGGTCTGCAACCCTAGTCTGCAAAGCTTAGATCTGAGCCTGACACTGAGTTTGGATCCTAACCTGATTTGATATAGTGGTACTGACTCCTTCAACAGTTTGTTGCAATTCTAAAATTGCCCTCATCATATCAACTATAGTCAGCTCTGGGTCTGTCATTGGCAATCTCAACTGACTGGTACTATGAGTCTTTCACTCAGAGATTGGGCCCAAGTGAATATAGGTTCTTCTCTTCTCAGTGCTATTTTCCAAGGTCTCTGAATTAAAAGGGCTCACGTAAACCAAAAGACTCGTTAGCCGAGCCTAAACTTAAAATAACTCACCCTTAACGACGAATCGGGAGGACAAAAACTAATCATAATCAGGGTGCTAACTATACAAACAAAAGCATCCATAAAAAGAAAATCACATAACCTTAAAAGATTTATTGATCCTAAAAGAAGGGTTCTAAGAATCTATATGCACATGAAAAGGCTGCTAGGTTTTCACTCAGTGTACCTTCTGAATAGAGTCAAGAATATATCTCACAATGCTAGGAATGGTGCAAGGTATGGTCAAATGGTACGCTATAACTCCTTTTGCCACATCTATGGAAGCATGTGGTCAGAAAGCTTACTGGCTTCCCCGACATAGTCCCGAGACAGTAAAGTGACCGGGGTATCGGGTAGACAGAGCGGGGGTTTGAGAACTAAGCACACAAATATGCAAACACAAATGCGAATACTGATAAAAAGTTTACAACAAGAACCATTGATATTTCAAGCTTAGCCCTCTTGTAATATTTTTTTTGAAAACCAGTCCTTAGTGGTGTTGGGAATATATACTGAAAAGTCATGCTTTTTATGTATTTTATTCTAGATCCCTAGTATATTAATGAGAAACATTTGAAATGATTTTTCATTCGTAGTTACATATTTATTTTTTTGATGAATGAATGCATAGTCCGTATATTCTGTCCAGTATTTGACTCGGTGCGTGCTGCACTGAAGATCGAGACAAATGTTTTGACAGATTATACAGGTAGGCTCACAATCGCAATGGGCCCGGACATTTCATTGGTACGATTGTAGTACATCGTTATAGTAGCTGGTCTTGGCTAGGTCGAACGGATCGAATTCAGGTTTTGGAAA
>JAUMHN010406447.1:0-15053 GCA_032360265.1 Heliamphora ciliata
TGGAATACCTACAACACCCTCGGTAGGCGGCGAATCATTCTTAAGGAAACTGCGATTGCAGGACTCGGTTTGCAAATGCTATTCATGTTGTTTCTGTTATTTTATTTTCCTGTAATTTCAGATTATTGTAATTGTTGAAGGTTAATAAAAATATATTTTCTGGATCACCGAGCATGTATATAATTATGGAGTTGGATTATCTCCCGACATATACATCATAAAAATTGTGATGTAAAATTTTTAATTCAGAAAAATCTGAGAATTTAGGTATAAGCTTTTAATATATTTTTATAAATTATCGTGTAGTTAGAATCATCACTAGAATTTTCAATCTATTTAATATTTTTTTATTGCGTTTAGCGAGTATAGATATTTTTATTAACGGTACAAATTTAAGCTTAGAAAAAGTCTCAAAAATTTAAGATAGCCTTTTAATGTTATTTTATTATTATAGGTATTTTGTGAATTTTTATTTTAAATTTTAATTTGAATTTTATTTATAATTATTTGTCAGAAATCTTATTTTAAGATTTTTTACGAACTGTCAAATAATATATTATTTTAAGGAGTGACACGTGTCTTATTTTTATTAGTTATCATAGTACGGGTTATTACAATTTACCCTCTTTTAAGAAATTTCGTTCTTGAAATTTTTCTTACCTTTCTACCCAAAAAGGTGTGGATACTTCTTTTGCATGTCCTTTTTCCGTTCCCAAGTGGTTTCTTCTACTGAATGACTTTATTTTGCAGAACTTGTTCCTTTCTATCTAGTATTTGTACTGACACTTCTTCGTACGTAAGGTCGGACTTCGGGTCAACTAGTTGCACTGTTAGCATATGAGAAGGATCCGGCATGTACTTCTTTAACATCGAGACAAGGAATACATCTTGTATTCCTGATAACTCCGGAGGTAGGGCCAATTGATATGTTGTGTTGCCAATTCTTTTAAAGATCTCGTATGACCCAATATAACGGGGACTCAACTTTCTTTTCTTCCCAAATCTCATGGCTCCTTTCCATGGTGATATTTTTAAGAATACGTGATCTCCGACTTCAAATTTCAGATCGCGTCTCCAATTATCTGCATAACTTTTCAGTCAGTCTTAAGACTATTTCAATCTTTCTCGAATTAACTTTATCTTGTCGATGGTGATTTGCACGTTTTTAGGGCCTAGTAATTTCCTTTCTCTAACTTTCTCCCAACAGATTGAGTTTCGACCTTTCCTGCCATACAATGCTTCGTAAGGGGCCATTCCTATGGTCGAATGAAAACTGGTATTATACGCAGACTCGATCAACAATAAATGTTCTTCCCTGCTACCGTCAAAGTTCAGGATGCATACTCTAAGCATATTTTTCAAGGTCTGAATTATCCTTTCTGACTGGCCGTCAGTTTACGAGTGAAGGGCCGTGCGAAACTTGAACGTAGTCCCTAATGCCTCTTGTAAACTTGGACAAAATCTGGATGTAAAACTTAGATCCATATTTGATATTATCGAAATTGGTATGCCATGCAAACGAATGATCTCATCAATGTAGAGTCGTGCGAACCAATTTATCAGAAGCGTCATCTTGATCGATAGGTAGTGTGCCTACTTCGTTAATTTATCTACAATTACCCAAATAGCATTGTTTTCTATGGGTGATCATGGTATTCAAAATCCATGGTGGTGTGTTTCTACTTCCACTCGGGTACAGGTAAGGGTTGTAAAAAGCCTGTCGGCTTCTGGTGTTCAACCTTAATCTGTTGGCATACTAAATATTTTGCCACAACGTCTAACACATCTTTCTTAATCCCACTATACCAGTATCTTTTCCTTAGATATCTGGACATCTTTGTGCTTTCAGGTGCATGATGTATGTTGAGTTATAAGCTTCATCTAAAATTTACCTCCTTAACTCTTCATTTTTTGGCACATACAGTCAATGACAACATCACAAGGCATCATCTCGAACTTCAAACTTCGTCTTTCCCTTAGCAATTGTCTCTGCCCTTATCTTATCAACTTGACTGTCCGCTAATTGGGCTGCTCTAATCTGATCTAACAAGATCGGTCTTACCCTAAGAGTTGCTAATGAGCCCTCGTCTTTTCCTATTGCAAGGGTGATTCCGAGCGATCGAATTTCAGAAAATGCACTATTCTTGGGACCCTGTTCTCATTGGTTAAATTATTTGTCTTCACTTTCTTTTGGGTTGGCCTAAGCAAAGATTTTGCAAAGACTTTACTTTCTCATTGGTCTATGGTGGAACGGCTATAGGCGTTTTGTCTGGATATGGGTCAAATGTAAACTTAACTCTTCGGTTTGGCATATTATTGGTGTGCTTTTTGTAAAATACATTTTACACATGACAGGCATCTTCTAAAAGCAATTTCATTTTCAATTCTATGTCACTACTTATGGAAACTGTTTTTGAAATAACCTCGACACCTTTACTATTAAGACAACGGCTGTCCTACTCTTATCCCCTTCTATTACAATTCCATTTTCCCAGGTAGTTTAAAGACTACTTATTCTAAGAGCAGTCTAATACGTAATATAATGACAGCCAACTTGTCCCAAGTAGTAAGCCGAAACCTATCCACCATCATTAAAATAACTGATATAATTTTATCTTTCATTCCCACAACAAGTTTTAAACACTTTTTTTCTCCAACGTTTCGTTTCTTATTGGTGTATCAATTGGTATTACTCACTCAGGAGGTTTCATCGTCATAGTGGCCATGCATATTAAAATTGGGCAGTATAAAGGAACGTGTTGAATCCAGGCCTTAACAAGTATAAGAATTTCCATTGAAACTATAAAAGCACTTATCATCCTATAACCTGTGCATCTTTCCCGGTGATAGTTAATACTCAACTTGAGATCCTTGATTGTTACATCGGTCTCTTCCCTTTACCTTGTATGCTTTCAGTTGGTTTGTGTTCCCCCATTCTCTTGCTTCCAACGGATAATTGTGTTGGTTTCTTTGAATGTACGCATTGCGAGGCTCTGTGTCCCAACTCATTGCAACGATAACAAACAATCTCTTCATTGGCTCTCGGGCAGTTTTTAATAAAATGATCAGTTGCCCCACACCCTTAGCAAGTATATGTTTTCGTTTTTTGCGTATGACTAAAGGCTCCCCTATTTGATTGGTCTCCCTTAATTTTAGAATTCTTTGTTGGTGATTGGTAGCCCTGATTTCTAAATGTTTGTGGCTTTGGAATATTTCTTTTAGAGCCATGCATTCCCGTCCGGTCAATCGAGGTGCCTTCAAGCTTGCGCATTTTGAATTCTTCCCGCCATTTCTCGCATTCCCTTATATCTTTCTCTATCATCCTGGCCTTGTTAACCAAATTGGCATAGTTTTCTAATTCAAGGACCATTAGCCTGGTCCTGATCAAAAAATTCAAATCATTTTGGAATCTTCTACACTTAGATTCTTCATCAGGTACAAGCTGAATTGCGTATCGAGATAGTTCAGTGAATCTCATTTTATATTCTGCCACACTCATCTGTCCCTGCACAAGGTCAATGAACTCTTGTTCTTTCTTGTACTTATACATCATAGGCTTATACTGCTCATCAAATGTCTTCACAAAATGGTGCCAAGAAATCCTCTGGGGTACCTGAGGTTCAATTCCTGGTATTGGCATTTTCAGCAACCTCTCCGTGGCCTCCCACTAGCTATTTGCTTCTCCTCTAAATATAAATGTTATGAAGTCAATCCTATCGTCCTCTGTTACCTTAAGTCTATCCAAAATACATATCGTATCTTTTAGCCAATTTTTTGCCTTCATGGGACTAGGAGTTCCTACGAATTCTTTAGCACCTAAGTCTTTAAACTGTTTGATCATGGAGTTT
This sequence comes from Heliamphora ciliata, assembly GCA_032360265.1. Lineage (NCBI taxonomy): Eukaryota > Viridiplantae > Streptophyta > Magnoliopsida > Ericales > Sarraceniaceae > Heliamphora > Heliamphora ciliata. Next base: position 3,849 of record JAUMHN010406447.1, read on the forward strand.
TCCGTCCTCTTTGCTTGGATAGCGATCTATCTTGCATTTTGCTCCGTTAGTCTTTCAATTGCTTCTAGCATTCTCGTAGTTGGATCAGGTAGTATTGATCCCATTTGAGAATATGCTTCTTTTTATACTTCATTAGGAATTGACGATACCTTTTCTGAATGTTCCATACTTTATCCTATTACAAGAAAGGAAAGAATTTAGGATTCGTCACTAGAGTCTAACCCAGCGCATATAAAAAGACAGCTGAACTGGAAAAATCAAAGGTTATCTCCCCAAATATGATAACATACTTAGATTTCTAATTAGGAACCTACGCCTGTAGAACGCGTTTCCCAAATAGACTTCAAAGTCAGTCAATCAGACGTCCAAAGATAATGGCATGATATCTCAAAGCCTATGTCAAAACTCAAGAAAATGCACCTATCCGATGGTCTACCACAGACCAAACTCTGACAACCCTACAGAATCTAAACCTTAGGGCTCTGATACCAAAATGTCACACCCCTTCTCTAGGGTGTGAAAACCAAGACTTAGAGTGGACAAAATGGTATCTATACAAGTTAAACCAGATTTATTTATTCATAAATACAAAAGTGTTATACATTTTAGGGATACATTATCCCAACTACTCCAATTTGATTACATAAAGGTTTCATACTTCTTGCCAAAACAACTTCTGACTGACGACTGTGGTGGACCAACTCTTCTTGTCATGCTTGCTATCTACAACCACAAAGGTTACAGGAGAGTGCACTTAGTATTATATTGAACAAGATGAACAACAATCATTTAAGAATACTAAAAATATTATATTTTTCACAAGAGATGAAAAAATACTAAATTACAAAATCTCACAATGTATACTGAACTTTTTTAATCTTTGTAATAGTATTCATATTGATGCTTAATAACTGCAATTTATCATTTCTCAGAAATAATTTTGTATTCGCAAGTACTCGTACTTGACAGGATATAACTAAAGTTAAACCATTCCCAACATACAATTTCATCCAACATTTTGTTGGGCAAACATGCACCCACGCAAGGCACCGCACAATACCTCAACAGGTTAACACACACCCCTTTAAGCGATAGGGCACCGCAAAATACATTGATAGGCTAACACACACCTCTTTCTAGCGATGGGGCACCGCACAATGCCTTAATAAGTTAACACACACCTTTTTTTGGCGATTTTTCTAGCGATGGGGCACCGCACACAATGCCTTAATAGGCTAACACACACCTCTTTCTAGCGATGGAGCACCGCACAATGCCTTAATAAGTTAACACACCCCTTTTTGGCAACTTTTCTGGCGATGGGGTACACAATGCCTTAATAGGCTAACACGCACCCCTTTCTAGCGATGGGGCACCATGCACAAGCTCATACAGAGCCGGTACAAACTCTCACAGAGTGAATATTTTCTAATGACTACTCCCAACAGGGCAAATTCTTCAAGGTAACTGCATCTATACAAGGTAAATTCTTTCACACCAAAAGATATTACTAATATCGTACATCTTTCATACATCTATCTTTTCCAATAATATAACTAACATACTTTTTGAACTAATAATGCATTCAAAGATATAAATTGCATTTTTAAAGAATCATAGGGTTTGAATGTGAAAAGATCATGTCATCACAAGTTCACATAGTTCAAAACAACAGTAATCAAGCAAGTTTTAAAACATAATTTATGTAATTCAATTCAAAATAATATTAAGCACTCTCACCATGACTTAGGTGCGACAAAACTATCTCCTCGTTCCCGATTTCAATTCCTAATCCTCCGATGACAAAATCTCGAGACTTAACACGAAATCACATCCATACGTAAGTGTGGAATACTAATTTTTTTTGTACGTAACTTAGCTAAATGTTTTATTTACTTAGTCAACTCTTAAATTTTTAAGTTTTTAACTAAATATTCAAAATTTAAAGAAATACATAAAATTTAGCTTAAAATCTTATTTATATTTTAAACCCTTGTTAATCGCTAGTAGATTCTTTTAATTATTTTAAAGTATTTTATTAAAATTTAATTACAAATATATTATTCGTTTGCTTAATTTAATTAAAAGTTATTATGTAGTTCCCGGAATATGAAAATACTTTAAAATAGTATTTGTCTTATATTTTTCATTACTTTTGAAATTTTAAAAAGATATCATGAAAATAAATAAATAAATAATTAAACATTAAGCTAACTAAAATATCTAAACTAAACAAACAAAAACAATAAAATCTATACGACCAAATACTTCCTAAACAAACAAAAACACGCGCGCGTGCGCGCACACACACACCAAACAACCAATTCTCCAACAGTAAACACACACACACACACAATTACATTAAATACAAAGAGGAGAGAGAGATGACAGAGAGAAATAGAGAGAGACCAAGAGAGTAGAGAGAGACAAGAGCGCAGAGAGAGAAGGAGGCAGCAGAGACCGGCAGAAAGTCTCGACGGCAGTGGGTGGTTGGTGGCAGCGGCGTGCGGCCATGAGGGGTTGGTGGCAACTGTTCGTGCGGCGTGGGGTTGGCTGTTTTGAAACTTCTGTTTGAGAAATTCTCAGCTTCAGTGTGGAATATGCATTATATATATATATATATATATATAATCAATTTTTTAACTTAATCAATTTTTTTTTGTGCGTGCCTTAACCAAACGACACCCAAGTATATATACATAGACGGTTGTGAGCAACTGCTGTAAACATCTGTTTAACACACGTGGTTCATTTAATCTGTCCACATATACATCATAAAAATTGTGATGTAAAATTTTTAATTCAAAAAAATTTGAGAATTTAGGTATAAATTTTTAATGTATTTTTATAAATTATCGTGTAGTTAGAATCATCACTAGAATTTTTTATCTATTTAATATTTTTTTATTGCGTTTAGCGAGCATTGACATTTTTATTAGCCGTATAAATTTAAACTTAGAAAAAGTCTCAAAAATTTAAGATAGCCTTTTAATGTTATTTTATTATTATAGGTATTTTGTGAATTTTTATTTTAAATTCTAATTTGAATTTTATTTATAATTATTTGTCAGAAATTTTATTTTAAGAGTTTTTACGAACTGTCAAATAATATATTATTCTAAGGAGTGACAATGTCTTATTTTTATTAGTTGTCATAGTGCGGATTATTACACATGGATCCCGCTGATGCATTCTGAAGAATCAAAGATCTCTACTTTTGTTCTTATATTCAATTTTTTCCCGTACTTAGCATAATTTTTGAAATTTCTTAGTGAAACTGTAATAGTTATATAAATTTGAACGGTTCAGAACTCGTTTATAATATAATAACTATTGTATGTAAATATAAATATATGGCTAGTATATCCCTATATTGATATTTATGTATGTCCCGACGTGCCCAGAGGACATGGCGTCACAGTTGGTATCAGAACCCAGATTTAGTGAACCTTCAGACCTTGGATTATGGGAGAGTACGAGTTCTATAGCATTAAAGCTCTGTAGAGTGTTTAAGAGTTCTGTAGCGTTGAAACTTTGTAGAGTGTCTATATTATTAAATTATCACTTATAATTCTAAAAACATAAAATCCATACCTTAAGTTTCTCTTTATAATCGTCTCTCATCTTAGGATGGTGTCCGACATAGAGCCGGCTAGAGAACCGTGGGCATCACCTGAACCATATGACTCGGACCCCGAGGAAGAACTCGTTGAAGAACAAGACTCGATAAACATATTTTCGTTGGCATGGATGTTCCTGGATGAGTGGCTAGTTCATGAAGGAGAAGAGGCCGGGGAAGCAGGAGCAGATGAAGAATCAGATGAGGTAGGAAACAAGGCTGATGTTGAGGTGGAGGACGAGGAGGAGCATGAGGATGATGATAGTGAGAACGAGGATCGAGCCATCACTTTCTTTTATGATCCACTAGAGGTACCGCCACTAGAGACAGACGATGATGAAGCAACGGGTGTAGTGATCTACTGGAGCCTCCAAGAGTACTGTAAGGACTATCATATTGGAGAATGGGTATATGCAAGAGTTTCCCCAAAAAGTTCATCGAAGTGGAAAAAGTCGGAGTCTTTCCTGAGATACATGGGTCCACTAAGAGTGTTGGAAAAATGTGACGAGATCATCTATCGTCTGAAGGTACCATCAGGATTCAAAGAGCTATTAGGGGATAGGATTGATGCAAGTTGGATGCAAACACAGAAACCAAGAGATAAGAGAGGAATCATCGACCCGCGCGATCAGGCTATAGACTTTAACAATCTGAAAACGTACTTGAAGGTACCAATAGCCGTAATCAATAGAGCTCGCATGGGACCGGAGGGCTTTTGGCATGTGAAAGTGCAGTGGCGCTGCTACGGTATCTATGAGGCAACGTGGGAGTGTGACTCAGTTATCCGCTACTTCTAACCGCATCTGTTCATCTAAGCTTTAGTGTATTGGACATTGTATCTTTTCCTTCGTTGGATGTTGTATATATGTTCTGTGAACTTTTAAAGACCGGTACACCGGTTATGTGATTAGAATGAAATGCAAATGTTTGTTGTTGAATTCTTCATAAGCTATCTCATAATCCCAAATTAAGTTCCACAAGATCCCAAATCATGAAAACAATCAAGAATTGATACAACCCCTAAATCTCAACAATCTTCTAGGATGACTGATAGACAACTGAACCACCGGCAAGCTAACGAACCCCTAGATGGTGAAACACCCGGGCTAGCCTAAGTTTTACAAAAGCCACCATTAGAACCCCACAACTTTATCCCTATGAGTTTCTTTCTCAAGCCTTTATAGTAACTCTCATAACCGATCGAAGCCCTTTGTGTATCCTCCCTCCTCATAACACTGGTTTCGAATGTTCGATATTGGTAAAGTTTTACCCTTATACAATTCTTTCGATCCAGATACCGCACCTTTGTGTAATGATTTTGTGAAATCTTTGATTACTCTTGAAATTCCAACCTGGGGAGTCGACTGGGATGCATGGATTGAAGTACGTTAGGCCGACAAAACTTGAGGACAAATATCTAGTTTTGCTACTCATCGCTTAAACATATCCCTTGTCAAGATCTAATGTCGCACAGATTGGTCCCAAAAACATCCCTTTTATAATCTTCATTAGTTGTTCAACTCTTGTGTCCAATGCGTCTGAGCCTCAATCGACCTCTCAATCTGGGTCAACAATGATTACCTTAGCGTTGACCCCTTACCCTAATCCAACCTATCTTTGAACCACCTGGGTTCCACCCTAAGACGTTTTAAGCCCGTGCATGTTTTTGACTGTCAACTATCAAAACCTTGCCTCATAAATCTGTGAGTAACAATGATCGTCAGTAACAACTAACTATATTTTTCAAAGGCCTCGACAAATAAGACTATGTCATTAGCAATCTAAAGTTAGAAACGACAGCTTCACGCCAAAGGATTCGTGACACCACCATATGGAAAATTCAAACTTTCCTAAGACTAGTTCATAGTTGACCCACCTATTTCGATAAATTAGGAAGCACAAGATTCGTACTGATAGTAAGGAAGTGAAAAACAAGAAATAACTTTAAACTCATGATAACCTTAGTACGCTAGCAAAGGAGGTACGTCTATATACATCAATATTCATGCCGACCTTCCCACCAAAGTGTTAGAGCCCGAATTTTTTCCATCACTATCAAAGAACGAAGAATCTTGATAACAACAATGAACGTTTGGAGCTTGATGAAGAATTAACCACCAAGTCACAATAGGTCACGTGACTAGGTAATTATCACAACCATATCTTTTATCATGTTCGTTTTATCCTAGAATGACCAACCGCTAGAGAAAACGATCTAGTTATTGGAAGAGACATTCAAACCCAACATTCTAGCGCGTCAAGAACATACGGTAGAGGCCAAGTAGAAGAGAACAACCTTTGGAAAGACTAGAGAGAAAATGGAAGCATATGATTACAGATTTCGTCATCAGAATTATCAAGATCACCTCAAAGACCAGTAACTCTTTAGTTAAGGAATTCAAGGATTTGGGTGCCTAGGAGTTTGTGGAAACAGTGAGTCCCATTGACGCTAAAGATTGTTTAAGGGGTGAAGTGCGCATTTTAGACAGGCCGAGCTATTCACGTGGTAGGTTCTTAAGTATCGATTTGTATTCATTTGGCGTCTAGACTGTGTAACTCTTATGGAGTGGTATTCAGTTTCCATTAAGGTGTCGATGTGAGTCGCAAGGAAGTTGCTTTCGAAAACCTTTTGTGATGTAACCCATTAGAGCAAGTTTGTTTAGATTGGTGAGTAGATGTTACTGGTATAGAGAATGAATTTTCTTGTGGGAGCGTATGAACTCTATGTACAAGAAGTTGAAGGGTGATATAATTCTATTGTTTCTGGTGGAATTGCGTAGCAACTTAATGTAAGTACGTAGGAGAAATAAGTATTTGAATGAGAAGAGTGGAAGCCTAAGTAAAATTATACGGATTCATGGGTGTGATTTTTGTAAATGGCCTTGAGAGTATCGAGTGTCTTGGTAAAATGTAGGTAAGATGAAATAATTAAAGTGCGAAAGTGGTTCTTAGTTCGATTGTGTGAAAGAAAATGTGTAAAGGGATTGAGTGATGATGATAAGAGATTTTAGAATTATGAGTTAATACTGTTCAGTTAAAGAATTGTAGGGTAGATGGTACGTACGTGACGAAAATACGTGACGAGATTATGATTGGATTCATATGGGTAAGCATATACCTGTGAAGCGTTTAGTCTACCACCTCTTTCATTGTCGTCGACGGCTGCCGCACCATCACCACTGCCACAGACCGCACCACCACTTGTGCCACCCTCGTCGTCGACAAACCCGTAGTGCACCCCCACCGTTGCGGAGAAAACCAAAGAGAGGAAGGAAAGAAGAAACATTGTGCTAGAAGTCGAGAGAGAGTCGAGATGAAGCCGAGAGAGATAAAAGAACGAGAAAGAGTAGAGAACGAGAGAGATGAGAGAGCGAGAGAGATCATAGAGTCGAGAGAGTGAGAGAGGAAAAAGGTGTCTCATTTCACACGAATGGTTTTTTTTTAATTATCCCAGACCCATATTTTGCTATCGATCTCGCGGCCACGAGATCCGGCTCTTTTGAAACTCACTGCCGTAACATCTGAACCCAAACCGCCTCTTTGGTTTCTTACGGTCACCATTTTGTAATGTTCAGGCCGCCAACAACCTAGGGCTCTATTTGCAGGCCACGACTTTCTTATTTAACAACCGCCATGTTTGCTTACCCCCTCCCATTTGAAACATCAACCTTTGAGTAGATACAATCCTTCTTTTGGTTTGTTTAGCCAAAACTCTTCTTTTGTAGCCCCTCTCGAGATTTTGGTCCTCCTCATGACCTTAAACTGATTTCTTGATTTTTGTATGACCTTAAAATGCCCTTTACCTTAAACTGACTCATCGGTCATCGCATGACATTAAAATTTCCTTTATCCTTTCGGTCCTCCTCATGACCTTAAACTGACTCTTTAATCCTTGCATGGCCTGAAAATGCCCTTTACCCCTTCGGTCATCTTCAAGACCTTAAACTAACCAATCGATCCTCTTCATGACCACAAACTGACTCTTCAGTCCTTTCATGACCTAAAATTGATATTTACTCCTTCTGTCCTTCTCGCGATCTTAAATTGACTAATCAGTCTTCACATGACCTTAAAATGCCCTTTACCCATTCAATCCTCCTCATGACCTTAAACTGACTCATCAGTCCTTGCATGACCTTAAATATGTCCCTCTAAACATTCAGTCCTCCTCAAGACCTTAAATTAATCCATCGATTCTTCTCATGACCTTAAACTGATTCTTCAATCCTTCCATGACCTAAAATAGTGATTTATTCCTTATGTCCTCCTCATGACTTTAAGCTGATTCATCAATTCTCGCATGACCTTAAAATGCCCTTTACCCCTTCGGTCCTCTTCATAACCTTAAACTGGTTCCTTAATCCTCGCATGACCTTAAAAATGCCTCTTCAAAACGTTTGCTCCTCCTCAAAACCTTAAACAAACCTGTCGGTCCTCCTCATGACCTTAAATTGACTCTTTGATCCTTTCATGACCTAAAATTGATATTTATCCCTTCAATCCTTTTCATGATCATAAACTGACTCCTTGGTCCTCGCATAACCTTAAAATGCCCCTTTTGACCTATCGGTCCTCCTCACGACCCTAAACTGATTCCTTGGTCTTTGCATGACCTAAACTACCCCTAAAATGATTGGTCCTCCTCAAGACCTTAAATTGACTTGTTGGTCCTCCTCATGATCCTAAACTGACTCATCGGTCCTTGCATGACCTTAAAACTGCCTCTTTACCTGTGAGACTTGGTTTCTTTTATTTTTGTTATGTATATATGTAACGTATTGGTTATCATTGTAATCGTTATAAAAAAGTATATTTTTATATATTTTATGCATGTGTTGGCTTAGAGTGCATGTTGGTTTCAATTCCGGTCCTGTCGGGCATTGCAGCAGAAAATTAAAAAACTTCTTTAGGCAGGGCCGATCGATCGGTTTGTCTGGCATGGGTTTTATAAAATGCATGAGTGGCATTGGGTTTTGGGCCAAAACTTGTTGAGAAAGCTTCTTCCTCTTTTCTTTGAAAGATTATCCAAACTCTCAGTCTTCTCTCTAGCTTTTGGCTTGGTTCGAGCTTGGTTCTTGGCGTGGAGATAGTCGATCCTTGTTATATGCGTTGTGGGCTTCGCGTTCCTCCAAACAAAATCTCATTTTGGCGACTTCAATTTCTTGCCAGTATTTAAAGCTCGAGTTTTTAACTCCTTACGATAGAATTCTAGACTATCTTGCTTTGAAAGGGGTGATACATGAGTTCATGCACATTTATCTTTGTTTTAAAATGTTATGAATGTCGAACTTTGTGTTTAAACTGTGTTTGATGGGTAAAAATTATGTTAGGCTTTTGTAAAATTTATTACAAAGTTGGTGGACGTATGTACAAGGTTCTCAAAAAAGAATGAGTTTTGAGAATTAAAAGGATTTATGTATATCTTGTGGGAACATAGTTTTGGGAGGAGTGGGGGCTAACCCTTGCGGTTGAGCCATGATTTTATCGGGTGATTGACGAATGCGTGCGTTAAATGTTCGTGCATGGCTATGTGCTTCTCTAAATGTCTAAAACCTATGTATATGATATTAGAATTCGATTGGTCCTACGGTAAAAGACCGTAAAGAATTGTTTAATTAGGGCAGGTATTGTCTTGCAGTGTAAGACCGTGAAGGATTGCATGATTAGGGCTGATGTTGGTCCTGCGGTGAAAAATCGTGAAGAATTTGCATAAGCGGGGTTAGTACGTATCCCTCAGTGGAAGGTCATAAAAGAGTACAAGAGGTGTAGGAAACATCGTAGGTGGTGGAAACCTAGTTGGAATGCAATGTGCTTCGTGTGATTATTGAACTGTTAGATGTTGCTGGATTATATGAAAACTTATGGTTTTAAGGATGAAAAACCATTTTGAGACTCGTGTAGTCGAGTTTTTATATAATCTGTGATTGTATGTTATACTTTTAATTCATGCTAATCTCTTTTCTATTGGGTTTTGGCTCACGTTATGGGAGGTGAATTTGATATTGTGGATCGATCTTGAGGAGTTTCGGAGGTGGCCGAAGACTTAGTTCTTAGTTTTGTTGTTCGGTAGTTATTACCGTATTTGTCAAAGGATCATGTATTGATGTTTATGTTTCGGACATGAAAATAGATGTTTTGTAAGCCTTAGGGCCTTGATATCAATACATGTAATGCTTGTATGATAATAAAAGAAACTGCAGGTTGGTTGTATGTCTTCGTAATTGTATGAAATGGTTATCGTTTCCGGTTGGTTTATGCTCATATCAACTCTTTTGCCTCATTAGAGGATTTCAAACCTTGTTTTAGCATGTATTTGAAGGCTTGGTTGTGCCTTGAAAAATGTGATGTCCCGTCCTCCAGGCACGTCGGGACGTATGTAAATATGAATAAATGGCTAGAATATTTATTTATTTATATTTATATATATTCCGACGTGCCCGGAGGATGGGGCGCCACAAAAAAGTTCCAAAAATATTGAAAATGGTTTAGTGTTGAGGGTGAAAAGTTTGATTTTGAAAAAGTGGTCCAGAACTAAACCGCTTGATAAACCGATTGGTCGGTCTATCGAGCGGTCTTATGTGAGCCTTGATTGTTTCACATGTGTGGGAAAAACAGAGAATTTTTAAAGACCGCTCGATCGGTCCCTTGACCAATCGATCGGCCTTGACAATTCTCAGAAATTTTTGTTTGTTTATTTTAAAGTTTGGCTTTTAGGGACCGTGATCTTATTCTTTTGGGTTGTTCTTTTACATAAAATAAACCCTTGAAAGTGCATTTGTCAAAAGTTTTAAGCTTGCTTTTGTTTACATTTTTGGACCCGTGTAGGCTTGGGTGCTTTTGTTGGAACTTGAAATCATAAAATGAGTTTTTCGAGGGTGTTTCACATGACCCAGGTTTTGGTGTGTTACATTACCTCTTAGTACTCCTCATGACCATAAATTGACTTTTCGATCCCATTAATGACCTAAAATTGATCTTTAATGGTTCCTCGGTTCGTATTGTGACCTTAGATTTTTGTATGTTAGCATTGTACATGTTTGCTTCATATTATATCTTTCATGTATCATGATTAGCCTGTTTGCATCTTGTGCATTACCTTACAAACTACGACCGGTCTGATCCCTTGAAATGGGGATACGTAGGAAGCTCGATAGAAATTCAGGTTCGACCACGCTTTTCTATATGTTTTGTTTGTGCTTAAGATCGGTGGCTTGTTCAATTAGTTTGTCTCTTGGGCTTTGACATTTAGTTGCATCATGAGTTGTTGCAAGCTCTGTAAAAGAGGGACAATTGTAGGCACCCTAATTTGACCAAGTCGAATCTTATGCACCCGTCTCGAATGCTCTTCAATGACGAAAACATGAGAATTATGCTTGTTAGCCCAAGAGTTTCTTAATTTGATTTTAATGATTTTCATAATTCATTTTCTAAGAATAAATATTTTTAAATGGATAATATTTCATATTTCCAAAATAAAAGTGTTAACATATTTTGAACAATTAAAGTTGACACCTTAGCCAAAAAGAAATAACTTTTATCTCAAAAGGTTCAAACACTTAAGAATTCTTTAATTAGAATTTTTTGTG
>JAUMHN010406458.1:0-15050 GCA_032360265.1 Heliamphora ciliata
ACCAGTGCCTTGAGGAACTAGGATATGTGAGGGCGTACACTCGGCCATGTAGTCCCCTGGTCTATCCACCATAGCCTTGTGCTGCAGGCTGTCGCACCGACTAAACTGAGGCACCCCCTTTCGTAACCCTAAAAGTTTGAGTTGCTGGCTGCTGCTGTGGCAGCTGATAAGTTTGTCATCCATGTGCGTACTGAACTACTAGTGTACCTATAGTGCTCTATACATCTCCTCCCTGAGGGCAGTTCCTTAGCAAATGTCCTGGCTGGCCACACCCAAACCAGACTGGTGGCTTTCTCTCCTGAGACTGAACATGTATCGAACTCTAGAATTACCTCTTTTGTGGGTAATTTGATGAACGATGCCCTGGCTACTTGCACTAGAAACAAATGAGCTCCCTCCACTCCAACTCTCAATATGAAGACATCGTGGGTGCTGGTGCAGAAAATTGTGACCCAAAAGGATGAGAATAAGGGCCAAAGGACCTCTGCCTCTTATTGGAACGCCCACCTGACTTTGCCTCTGTTCCACCCTGCGATGCCTTAACCTCCCTAGGTCTACGAGTCTCATTCAACGTGTTCTCAATGGTGACTGCCGATCCCACCAGCTCTGTGAAGACACATAGTCTCAATCCTGCCACCCGTTCCCTGATTTTGGGCCTCAAACCCCTTTTAAACCTCTTCGAGCTTAGCTTGTCAGTAGATATGCAATCCTGAGCGAAGCGGGGCAAACTTGTAAACCCCATCTCATATTGTAATACACTCAGTGCTCCTTGGGCGAGGGAAAAGAACTCCTCATGATAAAGATCCCTCAAGAACTCAGGAAAGTATTTCTCTAGGAACACCTTCGTGAAAGCATCCCATGTACCTTCAACAACCATTTTAGCAAAGTTCCATCATTCATGGGTGTCACCCCTCAGTTGAAAAGCGGGGAACGCAACTCTCAAATCGTCATCGATAATTTGCAACGTATCAAGGATCCTTGTGACAAGCTCTAACCATTCCACGGCCACATTAGGATCGGGATCCCCAATAAAGGTAGGAGAGTTAAGACACTAAAACTCACGCATTATAGTAGTCGCTCTCAGCTTTAGTATTCTCGTTCCTCCCCTAGCGGCTTCAGCTAGCTGGCGGAAGGAACCTATAATCTCACGTAGTAATCCTACACTGACTACTGGTCTTTGAGGAGCATTAGCATCTCCAGCATCATGGATTGGCACATCCCCTTGGCCTAAACCACGGTCACGACCTCGACCACAGTCTTGTCCTCTTTGTGCTGAGATCACTTCTATATAAAAGCAATATAGAACATAACAACATAAGATTCAACTCATCATGTTATTACAGATATAAATCACATAATCATGCTAAACTTAGCCATTTAAGATCATGAAAACAAGTTCCACGTACCGAGGAGTACTATCAAGAGTGATGAGTCAATTTGGGTAACCTACTTAGATTCTTTTCTAGAAAGTACGCAGGCCAAATGCATTTCTAACTCGGCTTTTGGGTCTGTTAATCCAAACACCCGAAGGTAAGACTAATCAATGCTAAGGTCCAACCTCCATACTCATGCTCAACAAGTTATCATCATCATATTATCCAAATATTTTGTAACGGCCCTACTTGGACCCTAGTATTAGTGACGGATAGTCCACAAGCCTATAGAGCATGAACGAAGGTCGAAACCCTAACTCGAATCGAAAACCTAAGTTTGGACCGAAAACCCCAAAAAGGTCCAAAACTCATACAACAAAACCATAACACCCGGAGAGTCTCCCAACATTCTAAATGAAGTAAATATCATGAAATAATGAGTTAAAAATAAAAATCCTCATAAATATGATAAAATGACCATTTTGCCCCTAGTACAGTAAAAACTCTTAAAAATCTAAATTTTGACACATGGATACCCTAAAAAAAAATTTAAGAACAATTAAGAAGCAAAGGACAAAATAATATCAAAAATAACAAAAATACCCCTTAGTGGCCGACCACCTTGGGAAGAGTGCCAAAAAGTAACTTTTAACTTTCTTTTTAGCTTAAAATGATGAGAAATGTATTAAATTAAACCTTATGATGATCCAATACTTGTTGAACAAGTAATATAAATAATAATATAGTGTTATAGATTAACAAAAGCAAACAAATCATTATTAAAGTTCATACACAATAAAATAAGTTACAAAGTCACATATTGCCAAAATAACGTAATTTGACTTAAAAGACTACATCTATTTAATCAATTACTATGGAAACTATGATAATATATGGAAATACTATATTTATCATAAACATACTAAAATAATAGGTCTCAGTGGGAAAAGACACCAAAAGTATACATCAAATTAACTTTTAATGCATTTTCTTGCACAAAAGGGCACATAAACCAATGCAAAACCCCTTGATTGATGTGGGGTCAAGTCTTTGTCCCCCAAACAGCCCCCTAGCTGTATTTCCCTTCCCCATATCAGATTTGTTCACTAAAAACTTGAACTAAATTAAAGGAACCCACGTGATGTGTAAGGAAAGAAATGAGAAAAAAGTACCTTAATTAATCTTTTGTCCCCTCCTTGTTCCTAGCCTTTGCTTATATAAATCAAGCCAAACACCCTCTTCTTCCCTTCATATTTTCGTGCATATAGAGAGAGGAAGGCTTGGTTGAGTGTTCTTGAACTATTATACAAGTTTAAGAGAGAAAAAGAAGGAGAAGAGGAATAAGGAGCTAAGGAGAAGCAAGAGATGTTTTCCTAAAGCTAAGCCCTTCCATCCTACCATCCATGAGCCCTCTAAACAAGTAAGTAAAACCTCTAAACCTTATTTCTAATATCCCTTAAAATATCCCCAAACACATCCCTTTAAACACTCTAAAATTCGAGAACCGAAAATAAACCGAAAAGGCGTCGTAGTTGGAAATTTGGGGCTATTAAGTTTATGGGTGATATGAGATGTTGTTGTATGTTGTTATCTTTGAGTTTGAAGACTTCTAAGTGTACTTGAGCCTTGATATTAATGTCTAAAATACAAGCATGCAAATAAATGGAACAAAAACTTGATATGACATAAGTAGAAGACTTGGACCCTAAGAGACTTGATTTTTGAGAACATAGATGTTTCTTCCTTGAATTTTGGAATGCCATAACTCAATATAGAAAATTGATCTAAGCATGTTCTTTATGTCCAGATTTATATGTTTGTGTTATCTTTCTTCCAAAGTTAGTTTCAACTCATTTGCATAAGTAGAACTTGTGATATTGCAATTTTATCAAAGTGTGTCATTTTCTGACCAGTCAACACTACCGACTTGGAAAATCCAGTTTAAAGTGAGATTCGAGCTTTGGTCAAAACATGAAAGTTGTAGATAACATATATATATCTATCTACCCACAAAAATGGAGCATAATATATGGAGTTTTGATAGGTCAAAACTTCTTTGAAATTCTCTATTAAGTTTCATCCCTCAAGGGACACTTCTGTCACCTATTTTTATATAGCCCAAACCTCAATTTTTAGTGACCTATTCCAAAAGTGGTTTACATGAACATTGTACCTAACATATTGAAGTACTCTTTGCCCAAAATTCAGACCTTAAATCCTTGGGATGATACTCCAAAACCGTTTCAAACCCTCTATCCAAAATCGGCTCTACTGAGTTTTGGTAGCTGACATAACCTACTTTCTAAAATGGCCAAAAAGTATAACTTTTTCAAATCACTACCCTTATCCCTAAACATGAAACTTGTAGGGGACATGTTTAAATACATGCTCAAAAATGGGCTCATTTGGACTTGATTTGATACCCCAAAACTGAGACCAATAGAAGCATGTTTTTGGTAAAAGTTTGAGAAAGTGCTGAACCGTTTTTACTTAGGATGTTTGGTTCACCTCTTTGCCTTAAGTTTTGGCCTTGGTGTTAAACATGAGAGTTGTACGAAATATTTTTATCTAAATGGTGTTTAAAAATCATAGTTTGATTCCAAGTCTAGATACCCCAAAACTCTGTCACCCCTTTTAATTTAATGCTCGATTTTGGTCTTAAAAGTCGTTAAGTGTGAATTGAGTACCCTTTGCTATGAAACCCGGGTTTTATATGGTGATTGGTTTAAATTAGTTGATTAGTGTTTTTAAGTGAATTATGATGATTTAGAACTCATGCTAACATGTTGAATCAAATCTTAAGAATTGTAGTTTGTGCTTCACATACTTATACCTTATGCTTTGCGAATTGTTTCATGAACCTTGCCATGCTAGTTGATGCCATGCTATAAATTGTTGCATTTGAGATCGATGGTACACATTATGAGCATTGTCACTTGCATCCTGGCATGTTGGAGTCAATCTGTGCAAACCGTTGTTGGGATGGGCTGTATTGTGATTGTCATTCTTGATTCTAAGTCTAGGGCGTCCCTGGTTGTCATTTTTAAAAATGTTCTAGCTTATACACCCTGGGTACGTCCCCGATGTTTGAAATGATTTTGGTTTATACACCCTGGGTACATCCCCGGTGTTTAAAATGGTTTATGGAGATTGTTAGGCACCATGGGTTCGTCCCTAGTACTTTGGTTTGGATGTCTCTCTGATTCCGTCGCTCTTTGAGTTATGATACGGGCAAATTGGGTAATTTCGGAGAGAGCCTAATTCGGCGGACCTAATTCCACTGCGGTGGTAATTTTGGAAAAGAGCCCAATTATGGCGGACCAAAACCCCATTATCGCGATGTGTTGAAGGGTAATTTTAGAGAGAGCCTAATTCGGCGGACCTAATCCCACTACAGTGGTAACTTCAGATAAGAGCCCAATTATGGCGATTCTAAATCCCTCATCTTGGTACTTTGTATAATGTGGAATGTCTTTTGAATTTTTTTGATTATCTCTTAGACTTTGGGTTGACACCGGCGAAGGCATCACGAGTCTTAAGGTGGAACAAACTGCTTGATATATGTCTGATATGACTGATTGATTGAGTTTAAATTTGTTGGCCTGGAGTATGGCGTGGACCCCATGCCTTTTCCATTAAGTAAAACAACTAAGCCATGAAGCCATGGCGCGCGTTTACTATTCGCAACGAGGCGTGATGATGGATTTGGTGATCAAATACCCGTAAAAGTATACTCTGGTGATTTTCGGCGTGAAATTCCTGTTATAATCTGGATGCATGTTGGGATGGGCATTTGCATTACATACACGACATCTCATAAGCACATGTTTATTGACTTATCTGCTATCCTGTCATAAAATTGTCTTTCTCCATGACTATAAACTGTACTGGTGTTATATGGTATGTGTTGTGGTGAATTTTGTGCCTTAACATTAGTTAGAAGGTTAGAGTGTTTTGCTTCTGGGCCTTGGTTCATGGCATTCGTACCATGGTGAAGAGGAGTTCTTGGAGGAAGTTATCCCAGAGGGAGAAGAAGAGTTTGAAGAACAGAGTGAGTTCCAAGAACACGTGGATTTCACTGATGCATTCTGAGGAGTCGAGACCTCTGCTTTTGTTCTTATATTCAGTTCTCTCATGCTTAGTGTAATTTTTGAAATTTCTTGGTAAAACTGTAATAGTTAAGTACTTTGAATGGTTTAGAACTCCTTTATGATGTAATAACTAATATATATAAATATGAATGAATGGCTAGAATATCCCATTATTTATATTTATATATGTCCCGATGTGCCCGGAGGACAGAGCGCCACAGTTGGTATCAAAGTCCAAGTTCAGTGAATCTTCAGGCCTTGAGTTATGGGAAACCATGCGTTCTATCGTGTAGAAGCTCTGTAGGATGCGTTATATTAATAATAATTATCATCTATACATTATACGAACTAAAATCTTCTACGCCTGAGTCTTATAGCGAGTCGTGCTAGAACGTTATCGAGATCAGAAGTAGCAAGGAATCTACATGCAAAAGACGAGTAAGAGCATCGAGATCGAAGAATCGAAGATTCATGCAATGAGTTACCTTATTTTAAGGGCGTAGATAGGAGTACATACTAGGAGAAGTTTTAGATATCACATCAAGAGACACCGTTAGAACCCCGTGACTTCATCCTAATAAGTCCTTTACTCACTTACCCTAAGCCCTGGTGTCAACTTTTTGAAGTTCTTTTATATTCCCTTCCTTCTTATATCATCAGTCCTCAATGGTACCGTTAAGTGTCATTCATCGGTAAGTCTTATGCACCTAAGTCTTGTTGATAATCCTATTAGAAATTCAATTCTAGAAAGTATCTTTGTCCTCAAGTTTTCATGCCTCGATAATGGCCAGTATTTGCATTTGATTCTCCTCCGATTTAAGTCATCATCCTTGAACTAACTCTTCTTATGTAGAACTCGATGTCAATTCTTTGTTAATTTTTCGTTCTAAACATTCGACATTGATAAAATCTTTTGCCATCATTCACTTCTCTCGATCCTGAAACCACAATCTATTACAGTGATTTTGAAAATTCTTTGTACACTCTTGAAATCTCTACCAGGAAAGTAGACTTGGATGCTTGAATTAAAGTACGTTAGGTCGACGTAATTTCAAGACAAATATCTAGTTTGGTTGCCCCTTTTACTTAAACATCTCTTTTATCTCAAACTAATTGTACTGGGCTAGTTCCGGGGACACTTGTTTAAAGTATTGTTCACTATCCTTCTCTTGTTTCTCCTACATTTGAATTCTAAATGAACACTCAATTTGTGTCAATGGTAATTGCCTTAACCGTGACCATTTAACCTCATACAATCTATCTTTGAACCACCTGGGTTCCACCCTAAGACGTTCTAACCCCGCGCATGTTTTTGACTATAGACCTTTAAAATCTTGCTCCATAGATCTATGAGTAATAACGATGGTCAGGATATTACGTTATTAGGCCTTAGCGCTTTTACGAAAACTGAGACGATGCACAAAAACCTCTTAACAACTCTTCAAGCGTGATGCAGATTTCTTCTTGATGTCACGGCTTAGAATATCTGTCAACATCCGCGTTTAACAAAGTTTTGAAGATCAAAACTCCCGTTTGCAAGAATGGTTAAGTAAGGACTTATTCAACTAACTATATCTTTTCAAAGGTCCCAACAAATAGAACTATGCCATCAGCAATCTAAAGTTAGAAACGACAGCTTCACACCAAGGGATTAGCGACACTATCATATGGAAAGTTCAAACTTCCCTAAGACTAGTTCATAGTTGACCCACCTATTTCGATAAATTAGGAAGCACTAGATTCATACCGGTAGTAAGAAAGTGAAAAATGAGAAATAACCTCGAACTCATGATAACCTTAGTACGCTAGCAAAGAAGGTACATTTATATACATCGATATTCACACCGACCTTCCCACCGAAGTGTTAAAGTCCGAATTTTGGCCATCACTATCAAAGAACAAAGAATCTTGATCACAACAATGAACGTTTAGTTTTACCATAGAATGACCAACTACCTGAGAAAATTACCACAGCCATATCTTTTATCATATTCGTTTTACCATAGAATGACCAACTACCTGAGAAAACGATCCAGTTATTGGAAGAGACATTCAAACCCAACGTTCTAGCACACCAAGAACATACAGTAAAGGCTAAGAGGAACGGAGCAACCTTTGGAAAGACTAGAGAGAAAATGGAAGCATATGATTACAGATTTTGTCTTCAGGATTATCAAGATCACCTCAAAGACTGGTAACTCTTTAGTTAAGCAATTCTAGGACTTGGGTGCTAAGGAGTTTGTGGAAATAGTGAATCCCATTGACGCTGAAGATTGATTGAGGGGTGGAGTGCGCATTTTATATAGACCAAGTTATTCACATGATAGGTTCTTAAAGTATATGTTTGTATTCATTTGACGTTTAGACTGTGTAACTCTTATGGAGTGGTATTCGGTTTTCGTTGTGGTATCGATGTGAGTTGCAAGGAAGTTGTTTTCAAAAACCTTTTGTGATGTGACCCGTTAGAACAAGTTTGTTTGGATTGATGAGTAGATGTTGCTAGTATAGAGAAGAAATTTTCTTATGAGAACATGTGAATTCTATGTATGAGAAGTTGAAGGGTAATATAATTCTGTTGTTTCTGGTAGAGTTGTGTAGCAACTTAATGTGAGTACATGGGAGGAATAAGTGTTTGGATGAGGAGAGTGGAAGCGCAAGTAAGACTATACAAATTCATGGGTTTGTTATTTTTGTACTTGGCCTTGAGTGAATCGAGTATCTTGGTAGAATGTGGGTAAGATGAAATAATTGAAGTGCAAAAATAGTTTTTGGTTCGATTGTGTGGCAGAAAATGTGTGAAGGAATTGAGTGATGATGATAAGAGAATTTAGAATCAGGAGTTAATACTGTTCAATTAAAGGATTGTAGGGTGGATGGTACGTACGTGAAGGAAATATGTAACGAGGTTGTAACTAGATTCATATGGGTAAGCATCTACCTAGGGAGCGTTTAGTCTGTGTGGTATGTTTAGCCCTAGTGACTCATTAGGTTCTAGTGGCGGTATTAGTCTTGATGGTCGTAAGGTTAGAGAAGTCCAACACAAAGTGGTGATGTGATTTCGAGTTAATAGTCGATTATTCGATCAGGAAGTGGTCTTCGATGTACGTTTGAATATAGCAATGAGCTAATTTTCGATAGAGTGACAGTCTTTCCAGAAAAAAAGTGGAGAATGTTTGAAATCAGTTCCGGTGGTGGGCTAATTTAGAGACATATGATCGCTTGTGGAAGTCATACTCGATGTAAGTTGTGTTTTGGAGCCAACGTGTTCTGAAAGATAGACTGGGGTTATGATATCATAAATTGAAAGTGTGGGAGCCAGATATACCCAAGATTGCCTTTAGGACTTATTACGAGCATTATAAATTTGTGGTGATGCCTTTCGGGTAAACGAATGTACTTACTGTGTCTATGGACATGATAGATCGAGTGTTCAAAAGCATTCTAAACCAATTTGTAATTGTGTTGATAAATGATACTTGATTATATTCTCGGAGTGAAGAGGAACACATGAAACATTTGAAGATTCTATGTAGAGCCTGAGAAAGCACAAGTTGTATATAAACCTTGGAAAGTGTGAGTTTATTTGGACCGAGTGATGTTTTAGGTAATGTTATATCAGGAGAAGAAATTCAAGTGGACCCAACAGAATTAGAAGCAACAGTTAATAGGAAGAGGCTAACTAGCATGATAGAGATACGAACTTTTTGGGGCTAGCTGGTTTTGTGACATGGTCCTTGAAGATTTAGTAGTAATTAGTTTAAGATGTTAGTAGGACAAGACAACCTTGACTCTAAGTGCTGAACATATGGGATCGACCTTATTCGCATCCGAATAAAGAACGACTCAAGTAAATAAAGACAATTTTGGAGAATGAGAAGGCACAATGATAGTAAATCATCCTCAACCTTGCATATGATGAAGTACGGGGTAAAATTTGTTTCAGGGCGGTAGTTTGTAACGATCCTGCTCGGACCCTAGTATTAATGACGGATAGTTCACAAGGCTATAGAGCACAGACGAAATTCAAAACCCTAAGTTCGCACCGAAAACTCCAAAAAGGTTCAAACCTCAGGCAACAAAATCTTAGCACCCGAAGAGTCTCCCAACATTCTAAATGAAGTCAATATCATGAAATAATAAGTTAAAAATAAAAAATCCTCATAAATATGATAAAATGACCATTTTGCCCTTAGTACAGTAAAAAGTCTTAAAAATCTAAATTTTGACACATAGATATCCTAAATCAAAGATTTCAGTACAATTAAGAAGCAAAGGACAAAATAACATCAAAAATGACAAAAATATCCCTTAGTGGCCGACCACCTTGGGAAGAGTGCCAAAAGTGACTTTTTTCATTTTTTTAGCTTAAAATGATGAGAAATGTATTAAATTAAGCTTTATGATGATTCAATACTTATTGAAAAAGTAATATACATAATAATATAGTGTTATAAGTTAACAAAAGAAAAAAAATTATTATTGAAGTTCATACACAATTAAACAAGTCAAAAAGTCACATATTGCCAAAATAGCTTAATTTGACTTAAAAGACTATATCTATTTAATCTATTGCTATGTAAACTATGATAATACATGAAAATACTATATTTATCATAAATATACTAAAATAATAGGTCTCAATGGGAAAAGACACCAAAAAGATACATTAAATTAACTTTTAATGCATTTTTTTGCACAAAAAAATACGCAAACCAATGCAAAATCCCTTGATTGATGTGGGGTCAGATTTTTGTCCCCCAAATAGCCCCTAGCTATATTTCCCTTCCCTATATCAGATTTGTTCTCTCAAAACTTAAACCAAATTAAAAGAACCCATGTGATGTGTAAGGAGAGAAATGAGAAAAAAGTACCTTAATTAATCTTTTGTCCCTTCCATGTTCCCTAATCTTTGCCTATATAAACCAAGCCAAACACCCTTTTCTTCCCTTCATATTTTCGTGTATATAGAGAGAGGAAGGCTTGGTTGAGTGTTCTTGAAGTATTATACAAGTTTGAGGGAGAAAAAGAAGGAGAAGAAGAATAAGGAGCCAAGGAGAAGCAAGAGATGTTTTCCTAAAGCTAAGCCCTTCCATCCTACAATCCTTGAGCCCTCTAAATAAGTAAGTAAAACCTCCAAACCTTATTTCTAAAATTCCTCAAAATATCTTCTAACACATCCCTTTAAACACTCTAAAAATCGAGAACCGAAAATAAACCGAAAATGCATCGTAGTTGAAAATTTTGGACTGTTATGTTTATGGGTGATATGAGATGTTGTTGTATGCTGTTATCTTTGAGTTTGATGACTTATAAGTGTGATGGAGCCTTGATATTAATGTCTAAAACATAAGCATGCAAAGAAATGGAATAAAAACTTGATATGACATAAGTGGAAGACTTGGACCCTGAGAGACTTGATTTTTGAGAATATGGATGTTTCTGCCCTGAACTTTGGAATGCCATAACTCAATGTAAAAAATTAATCTAAGAATATTCTTTATCTCCATTTTTATATTCTTGTGTTATCTTTCATCCAAAGTTGGTTTCAACTCATTTGCATAAGTAGAACTCGAGATATTGTAATTTTACCAAAGTGTGTCGTTTTCTGACCAGTAAACACTACCGACTTGGAAACCCTAGTTTATAGTAAGATCCGAACTTTAGTCAAAAAATACAAGTTATAGATAACATATATATCTATCTACCCACCAAAACGGAGCACAAAATATGAAGGTTTGATAGGTCAAAAGTCCTTTGAAAGTCTCTATTAAGTTTTAGCCCTCAAGGGACACTTCTGTCACTTATTTTTATATAGCTCATAACCCCTATTTTTAGTGACCTATTCCAAAAGTGATGTACATGAATATTGTAGCTAACATATTGAAGGAATTTATGGCAAAAAAAAGACCTTAAAGCCTTGGGATGATAACCCAAAACCATTTCAAACCCACTATCCAAAATCGACTCTGCTGAGTTTTGGCGGCTGACAGAACCTACTTTCTAAAATGGCCACAAAGTCAAACTTGTTCAAACCACTACCCTTATCTCTAAACATGAAACTTGTAGGGGATATGTTGAATTAGAGCATACTCAAGAATGGACTCATTTGGACTTGATCGGATACCCCAAAACCAAGATCAACAGAAGCATGTTTTTGGTAAAATTTTGAGAAAGTGCTGAACCGTTTTTACTTAGGATGTTTTGTTCACCTCTTTGCCTTAGGTTTTGGCCTCGGTGTTAAATATGAGAGTTGTAAAAAATATTTTTATCTAAATGGTGTTTAATAATCATAGCTTGATTTCAAGTTTAGATACCCCAAAACCCTATCGCCCCTTTTAATTTAATACTCGAATTTGGTCTTAAAAGTCGCTAAGTGTGAATTGAGTACCCTTTGCTATGAAACCCGGGTTTTATATGGTGATTGATTTGAATTAGTTGATTAGTGTTTTTAAGTGAATGTATGATAATTTAGAACTCATGCTACCATGTTGAATCAAATTTTGAGAATAGTATCTTGTGCTTAACACACTTATACCTTATACTTTGCGAATTGTACCATGAACCTTGCCATGGTAGTTGATGCCATACTATAAATTGTTGCATTTGAGATCGATGATACACATTATGAGCATTGTCACTTGCATCCTGGCATGTTGGAGTCAATCTGTGCAAACCGTTGTTGGGATGGGCTGTATTGAGATTGTCGTTCTTGATTCTAAGTCTAAGGCATTTCTGGTTGCCATTTTCGAAAATGTTTTGGCTTATACACCCTGGGTGCATTCCTGGTGTTTGAAATGATTTTGGTTTATACACCCTGGGCACGTCCCCAGTGTTTAAAATGGTTTTTGGAGATTGTTAGGCACCATGGGTTCGTCGCTAGCACTTTGATTTGGATGTCACTTTGATTCCATCGCTCCTTGAGTTATGATATAGGCAAATTGGGTAATTTCGGAGAGAGCCTAACGCGGTGGACCTAATCCCATTGCGGTGGTAATTTCGGAGAAGAGCTCAATTATGGCGGACCTAAACCCCATTGCCGCGATGTGTTGAAGGGTAATTTCAGAGAGAGCCTAATTCGGTGGACTTAATCCCATTGCGGTGGTAACTTCGAAGAAGAGCCCAATTATAGCAGTTCTAAATCCCTCATCTTGGTACTTTATATAATGTGAAATGTCTTTTGAATTTTTTTGATTATCTCTTAGACTTTGGGTTGACACCGGCGAAGGCATCATGAGTCTTAAGGTGAGATAAATCGCTTGATATATGTCTGATATGACTGATTGATTGATTATTGAATTTGTTAGCCTGGAGTATGGCGTGAACCCCACGCCGTTGCCATTAAGTAAAACAGCTGAGGCATGAAACCAAGGCCTGCGTTTACTATTCGCAACGAGGCGCGATGATGACTTTGGTGATCAAATACTCGTAAAAGTCTACTTTGGTGATTCCCGACGTGGAATTCCTGTTATAATTGGATGCATGTTGGGTTGGGAATCTCATTACATACACGGCATCTCATATGCACATGTTTATTGACTTATCTGCTATCATGTCATAAAATTGTCTGTCTCATTGACTATAAACTGTACAAGTTTTATATAGTATGTGTCGTGGTGAATTTTGCGCTGTGAGATTAGTTAGAAGGTTAGAGTGTTTTGCTTATGGCCTTGGCTCATGGCATTCGTGCCACATGTGAGGAGGAGTTCTTGGAGGAAGTCATCCCAGAGGGAGAAGAAGAGTTTGAAGAACAGGGTGATTTTCAAGAACACGTGAATTTTGCTGATGCATTTTGAGGAGTCGAGACCTCTGCTTTTGTTCTTATATTCAGTTCTCTCGTGCTTAGTGTAATTTTTGAAATATTTTGGTAAAACTGTAATAGTTAAGTACTTTGAATGGTTTAGAACTCCTTTATGATATAATAACTAGCATATGTAAATATGAATGAATGGCTAGAATATTCCTTTATTTATATTTATATATGTCCCGACGTGCCCGGAGGATGGGGCGCTACATATTTAATTACATGTAATCAAGCACACGTAACCATCTTCACAAGGTGATGTAACCTCTCCCATGGCTCTTAGGTAATTGAACCTAGCGCTCTGATACCAAGTTGTCACGCCGTAAAACCTGGGTCACGTGAACCACCTAAGAAAAACTCGTTTTGAGATACCGCTATCCATCAAAACCACCCAATCCCAAATGGGTCAAAGAACGTAAACAAATGTGAACTTAAATCTTTTGAAAAACTCACATATGAGGGTTTATTTTATGTAAAAGAATAGCCCAAAAGAATGAGGCTACGGTCCCCAAGAGCCAAGCTTTAAAACAAACAAACAAAATTTTCAAAAAACTACCCAGACCGCTCGATTGGTCAGAAGACCGCTCCAGCGGTTCTTGCCTGTACACTATTTTTCTCTTAGTTTGCAAAACAACTGATAGTGATGTTTGACCACTTGATAGACCGCTCAAGCGGTACGTCGAGCGGTCTGGCTCTAGACGCTTTTTCAAAACCCAATTTTTTTTTAATATTTTTGAAATCTTTCAAGGCACTACCAAGCCATCTAAAACACGCTAAAATGAGGTTCAAAATCCTCCCTCGA
This sequence comes from Heliamphora ciliata, assembly GCA_032360265.1. NCBI lineage: Eukaryota > Viridiplantae > Streptophyta > Magnoliopsida > Ericales > Sarraceniaceae > Heliamphora > Heliamphora ciliata. Next base: position 14,068 of record JAUMHN010406458.1, read on the forward strand.
GGCACAAGAGTTGATGTAAAATATTAAAACCAATTGAAAATGATAACCATTCCATATAATCATGAAAACATACAACCAACCCATAGTCCCACTCATAAGAATACATCATACATGCATTAATATCAGGGCCTCATGGCCAACAAAACGTATGTTTTAGGTCCAAAACATAGGACGTCATATATATAATCCAAAACCAAAAAAAAATTAAGAAATTTAGTCTTTCTCCACCTCCGGGCTCTTCAAGATCGCTCCATGAGATCAAATTCACCTGAAAGGTTTTCAAATCCCACAACATGAGCCGAAGCCCAATTGAAAAAAGACTAGCATGAATTAAAAGTATAACAAGCAATCACATATTATATAAATAACGCGACTACACGAGTCTCAAAACGATTTTTCATCCTTAAAATCACAAGTTTTCATATAATTCGGTAACAACTAATAGTTCAATAATCACACGAAGCACATTGCATTCCAACTAGGTTTTCACAACCTATGATGTTTCCTACACACCTCGCACTCTTTTACGGCCTTCCACCGAGGGATAAGTACTAACCCCACTTGTGCAAATTCTTTACGGTCTTTTACCGCAGACCAACCTCAGCCCCAATTATGCAATCCTTCACGGTCTTATACCGCAGGGCTGTGACACCCCGTTCCCCGGGCATGTCGGGACATATGTAACTATAAATAAGGAACATATTCTAGCTGATCATTCATAGATACATAAGATAGTTACTACATCATTAACAGTTCAGAGATTGTTCAAAATACTTAATAAGTACAGTCATCTAGAAATTTTAACAAAAGTTACAATATGTCCGTGGAAAGACTGAACAAAAGATCAAAAAGAGACATCCTACATCTTCAAACTACGTCGTTGGGGTCGACCTGCTCCTGCCGCTTTCCCTCTTCTGCAAATTCTTCCCCTTCAATGAACCCACCTTCCTCAAAGGGTCCCTCTTCGTCACCTGTGGCATAAA